>JARQZK010005258.1:32500-88298 GCA_030704885.1 Cynegetis impunctata | reverse complement strand
ACTAATATAATGGAGAGTATTAAGAAAGTTTCTTCAAAGAGGGAGAAAAAAAATTCACTGAGTAAATATTATAAAAGGGCAAGAAAACTTAGAAGAGAAAATGAAGAATCAGATCCTTGTAGTGGGCCTTCCACCAGTCGATTGACGGCTGTAAATGATGATTATCATATATTATTACCTACAAGTTCAGATCAAATTCCTGAAGTTGATCATTGTGAATCAAGTTCTGAAAATTTATCTGGTAGTTCTTCCCTTATACAATTGAGCCCTACATCAAGAAATGACCACGTTGAAAATTATCCTGTTGAGAACTTTCATGAAAATATGCAAAATTCAAATGATTTAAACATTAATTCAAAGTTAACTGAATGGTGCTTGAAACACAACATAACACATGCAGCAATAACAGATTTACTTCATATATTGAAACCCAAATTTCCTAGTTTACCTACAAGTTCGAGAACTTTGTTGCATACTCCTAGAGAATTGACTATACATAAGGTCGAACCAGGAAATTATTTTCATTTTGGGTTCAAAGAATGTTTAGTAAAATTAATTAGTCGCTGTGAAAGTTTGTTTCTGAATTCAAAAATAGAGGTTTTAATAAACATTGATGGCTTGCCATTATCAAAGAGTTCTGGTAGTCAGCTCTACCCAATTCTGTGTAAATTATCAATAAATAATATTGTTGGAGTGATAGGTATTTATCATGGTTACGAAAAACCCAAAGAGGCCAATGACTTCTTGAAAATGTTTGTTGACGATGCTTTGGTGATATTGAGTGATGGAATTATCTTCAAAGAAACTGTATACCAGGTAGAAATTAGGGGGTTTGTTTGTGATGTTCCTGCTAAATCTTTCATTAAGTATACAGTAGGCCACACTGGATATATGTCATGTTCAAAATGTCAAGTAGAAGGGACTTTCAAAAATAAAATATGTTTTCCTCAAATTCACAAATTGATTCCAAGAAATGACACTGAATTCAGATTAAAGGTTCAAAGAGAACATCACAAAGGCACTTCAATTTTAGAATCACTGCCAAAATTGGATATGGTTAAACAATTCCCATTAGATTACATGCATTTGGTGTGTTTAGGGGTAGTAAAAAAATTAATTGTCAATTTGTGGTTGAATGGGAAACCTCCAGGTAAATTATCATATTTTCAGATAAACTGTATATCAGAATCTCTTCTCGCTCAAGTAAAAAATATTCCTCACGAATTCAATCGTAAGCCTCGCAGTTTACAGGAAGCAAAGAGATGGAAAGCAACAGAATTCAGGATGTTCTTATTTTATATTGGTCCAGTTGTGTTGAAAAATAATGTTGATGAAGATAAATACAAACATTTTATATCTTTACATTATGCTATGTCTCTTTTATCAGTGTTAAACAAACCATCAGATGATATTGAGTATGCCAGAACCCTTTTACAGTATTTTGTGAAATCATTCATTATTTTATATGGTTCTGAAAATGTTTCACATAACGTACATAATTTACTTCATATTTGTGATGATGTTAAATATTTTGGACCACTTGACTCATTCAGTGCATTTCCTTTTGAGAATCATATGCAGTACTTCAAGAAATTTGTTAGGAAAGGTGAAAAGCCTCTCGAACAGATAGTGAAAAGAATCGAAGAGCAAGACATATCAAATATAGATAAACAAGTGGAGAATTTCCCAGTTCTATTGGAAGAACATTTTGGTGGTCCCACACTTGGTTTGTTGGTTAAAAAACAATTCAAAAAACTGGTTTATAAAAATTTCATGTTATCTTTATCTGAACCAGATAACTGTTGCTCTTCAGACCGACTATTAATATTGATAAAAAATATATTAATAGACAATGAAGATAGAATAATCATTATTGGACAGACATTTCTCAATAAACGTAACTTCTATGGTACACCTAGTTCTTCTGACATAGGTATTTATGTGGTTAATAATTTAGGCCCACTGATTTCATGTTTTGCAGACAAAATTTCATATAAATGCTTGAAGTTAGATTTTGGTGATGAAAATGTAATTTTTCCACTATTACATCTAAAATAAAGAATTGTATTTCAAATTTAGCTATTATTTAAAATCTTTGGTTACTTGAACGATTCTCAACTAATGTAGATGATGTAAAATGGTCGCTGTTTTTTTTTTAATGCTGATAACTAGTTGCTAGTGCAACAGGTTAGACCTATGTCACTCAGTTTCTCTTCCAGAAACTGGGTATTTTCATTTTGTATTGATGTTCTTTGCCATATATTCAGAACTAAGAGTTTTAGTATTCAGAATGGATAAAACGTGGACAGTTCTGAAGTTCAATGCTGAAGATACTGTGGAAGCAGTACCCACCACATGGATTTTTGGCAATCGATGTTATTGGCCTCCACTAACTAAACAGAAAATGCTGATTGCTATCAAAAATCACGAATCTCCGAGTACCTGCTGGCCCTCATTTGCAATTTCTTTTTTTAAAAATGGAACATTTGGTAAGGTTTTTCTACTATAAAAAAATACTTTCGTATAATATAATAATTGTATTGTTCGTAGATACTTATCTTGAAGCTCGCCAGAAATGTAGAAGAGCAGAGTGCCAGAGTGATTTGCTGAGTGAGGAGGATGACTTGAAAAATAGAAAATTTCGGAATAAGAGAGTAATTTACCCTTCATCATCAAGTTCTGAAGAAGAAGGAGTCCTCCCAGATCCTCCTACTAAAAATAAGTCATTGACTTCCAGTAAGTTCTGATTGTTTTTTTTTCATAAAGATTTTATCAAAAATGTTCCCCAATAATATATGGATATCCTGGAAATTTCAACACCATTGAAACACAATCAATTCATCAAATGCTAAATATCTCTTATGATTCTATTCAAGTGACAAAGTTGTAGAAATCTAAATTCCTTGATTCATTACTATAAGACTGAATGCTATCTATCTATGATGCTAAATTGATTTTTTCTCCAGGGAATACTGATCAGAAGAAAGATGAAGAGCAGCGTGGTCCTAGTGGTAGTTCTTGTGATGGTGAGTACTATTTTTCATGAATGGTGAAAATGACCCAGATTTATTTTAACACATTTTGAATTACTGTTTTCAATATCCTTGGTAATCAAGAGACTCATCATTTGAATAAACGCTATCTATCTATGATGCTAAATTGATTTTTTCTCCAGGGAATATTGATAAGAAGAAAGATGAAGAGCAGCCTGGTCCTAGTGGTAGTTTTTGTGATGGTGAGTACTATTTTTCATGAATGGTGAAAATGACCCAGATATATTTTAACATATTTTGAATCACTGTTTTCAATATCCTTGGTAATCAAGAGACTCATCATTTGAATTAACAAGTGTGAATACTTTATATTGATTTGAAATATGTATTTTTTTTCTAGATAGTGTTTTGTTGAGGAAACTTGCTGCAGATTTTGAGGCATTTACTGTGCAAAGTCTGAGGAAACAGAACATGCTCACTAGCATTTTAACCGATGTCTTATCCGAAGTAAAATCTTTGAAGAACACTATCGCGGAAATTAATGTTCTGAAAATATCAGATTCTGCCATGATGAGGAGAGAAAGTATTTTCGAGGCACTTGGACTACCAGCGAGGACTATTCAAGAATTTAAAGAGATAGAGAAGTATTTACAACCCCAAGAGAACTTCACAAATGTGGTAATATATTTTTCCTAAAAATTACAAAATCACTTTCAACATTATGTATAACGATATTTTGAAGATAGTTGTTTTTGTAGTGTTCTTGAATATTGCATTTTTTTCTAATACCATTTTCCACACGCAAGATTTGTTGCACTTAGTCTATATCTATCCTTTCACGAGATGAACAAAGGCAGCAATACTTGAAGTGTTCAAAAAAAGTTCACATTAGTATAGTATAATTATAAAATTCACTTCAGTGAGCTCCTGTTTTTCAACCGTTTATTATTTAAATAATTCATTAGTGGTACTATATAGCCTTTAAATTTTTATATGTATTTCAGATTCAAGAAATATCAAAAATTGGTGGAAATTCAGCATTTGAATTTGTGAAAAGAGTCACGTTACAATTCATGACGTATAAAACGGCCACATGTTTTACATGGTATGGGAGGAAAGAAAAATTGTGTTTTAAGGATACAAAGATGGCAAAAGTTATACTTGGTGAGTATTTTCATTTATTGCAAATCCTAAAAGAGCTACGTATAGCATATCTGTTTTAGTAAATTTTTTTTGTTGTCAATTCAATTTCACTTGCAATAATTTCTTTTTTAAAGAATCTTCTGGAGCCATTGGCAGTAGAAAACAAATTGAGGAGGCTTTGCAGAAGTTTTTTAGGAGGGCCAAGGAGAGAAGCCACAAGGAAAAAGAAGATACAGTAATGCCTGAAACAAATGATTGAATTATCTAGTGTCTATAGTTATGAATTTATATTTAGAATGAGTTTTTGTTTGTAGTTTTTTAAATTTTTTTCTATTCTTTTGTTGATTCATCATATATGAGTTTTTGTTTGTTTTTTTCTGTAAATATCTTATTTTAATAAATATTACATTCATTTATGAATTAAACTTGTTTTGTGTTGAGAATCTTTGAATTTTTCGCTCCAAATTTTCCATTAAATTCTTCAAATTATATGAATTAAAGAAATGGAAATGCCAGGACGTCCAGGGGATATACCTCATTATTTTAATAAATATTACATTCATTTATGAACTAAACTTGTTTTGTGTTGAGAATCTTTGAATTATTTTCTCCAAATTTTCCATAAAATTCTTCATATTATATGAATTAAAGAAATGGAAATGCCAGGACGTCCAGGGGATGTACCTCATATACATCTTCGGGATGTCCCTGGGACATACCAGAAGGACATCCCATGGACGTCCTTTTCGGTGGAAAGTAGATGTCCCTGGGACGTCCCTAGTATGTACCATGTTCCGACAAAGGATGTCCCAGGGACGTCCTAGTAGCAAATGTAGGACGTCCCTGGGATGTACAGGGGATGTACTTGTGTTGTTAGGGACTGTGGTCCTCCATCTTGAAACGCCATCTTGGAACGCCATCTGTTGGTCAAGTTCCAAATTACGATAATACTGTGGTCAGCCATCTTGAAACGCCATCTTGGAACGCCATCTGTTGTCCAGGTTCTGAATTACGATAATACCGTGGTCCGCCATCTTGAAACGCCATATTGAAACGCCATCTGTTGGTCATGTTCCAAATTACGATAATACCGTGGTCCGCCATCTTGAAACGCCATCTTGGAGCGCCATCTGTTGGTCAGGTTCCAAAGTACGATAATACCGTGGTCCGCCATCTTGAAACGCCATCTTGGAACGCCATCTGTTGGTCAGGTTCCAAAGAACGATAATACCGTGGTCCGCCATCTTGGAAAATGGCCGACGTTCGCAAAATGGCCGACTTCCCGTCCAGAGTTCGCGCATGCGCAGAAATGACATTGCTGTTTGGATTTCCCGCCACAAAATGGCCGACTTCCGATCTAGAACCTACATAGGATATCTACTAAGACCCGATAACGGTTTTTTTAAAATATTATATTTGAAATCACTATTCTAGTCTTCTGCGGAATGTGGTGCTGCATTTTCTCAACGAGGTTAGCAATTCTTGTTGTTATATATTTGAAAGTGCGCTACCAATATTTTTCTGTTTTATTCGAATTTGTCAAATATGAAATTTGTTATTTTAAAGCCCAAAATTTGTAGGCTCTCGCGCCTCCCAATTCCCCTACCCCAGTTTGGAAACCACTGAACTGAACATAAGGGAACAATTATTTGAGGTTTACTTATTATAACATTCAGATAAGATGCTCGAAAAAGTTGCCCTGCTCATGAAAGCATATTTGTGCTTTACTGGTAATCGCATGAGAAGCTTTCGAAACTTCAGAATGATTTTGCCGTATCTGATTCTTTGCCGCACGTATTCATTCATACAACTGCTCCTCGTTGTCTACTTCTGTTATGTTTACTATATCTTTTATACGGCCCGAAAAATAGTAGTCTAGTGTATTGAAATCCGGCGATCGTGACCACGGAACTGGTACACCTCTTCTAATCCACTTATCCTAATATTCACACCATACTGGGCTATCTTCGTGCTGTGTCATTGAATAAACCACGTACAAAGTGGATACCTGCTGATTCTCTATTTGAAAACCTCTGCATTACTTCTAAATAGCTTTTCTTCCGGCAACAAACAGCACAATCAGAAACTGAGCGATTAATAATTGACAGCTAATTTTCCTTTACCTGGCGACTCACGAAACGTAATTTGTTTCCAGGTCTACTCATTATTTTTTCATCGATTTGCACATTGAAAAACAATAAATCAATTCGTAGAGAAATATTCAAATGCATTTTTCTCGGAAATGCTGCTTTCTAGCGAAGTATGAGAAGGTACTTATTTGTACAAAAAGCTCCAAGTTTTCAAAGTTTGAAGTCAAAATTACTGAAAATCAACCACCAAAAACTTTGGGCCAAATTGAAAAATACCCCCCTGTACCCACTCCTGAAAATATTGCAATACTAACTTTATAAAACATTGAATAGAGCGTAAAAACTTTCGTAACTGTACCAAATTGTATCCGATTACCTTTACAGGTTTCGAAAATATTCACAAAAAACCACCACCAGGTCTTTACCTTTCACAACCTGTATCTTAAAAACGAAGAAGTTATGGACCCTAGTTTGTATGAACTTCCATCTCTATTTTTGGAAGTAGAATATGTGGTTAAAATATTGTCGTCTAATTCTGGGACACCCTATATATATATATATATATATATATATATATATATATATATATATTTATATATATATATATATATATTTATATATTTATATATATATATATATATATATATATATATATATATTTATATATAAATATATATATATATATATATATATTTATATTTATATTTATTTATATATATATATATATATATATATATATTTATATATATATATATATATATATATATATATATATATATATTCGACGTTTCGGCTCCTTTTGCGAAGCCATCTTCAGGAGAATTAGGACTTGACGGATCTGACCAGATGGGAGAGTTTTTGTTGGGTGGTGAATATTGTTTTGATGTTTGTGTTCTTGAGAGATCTTGCGATCATATCTGTTACTCATTTTATGCAAGGAAGGAATAAATAAGTTGTAGATTCTTGGTCAGTGGGATTGGAAGGTGGTAGAGGTTGGCTGATTTTTGTGTGTTTGCGTATGTTCTTGTTGATTTGATATGTGTTGCGATTGTTCTGTAATAGTATATGTTTTAGAGTATTGAGTTCTAATTCACGGTGTTCGTCGTCAGATAGTCTGATAGAGCGGTAGATTAGGGTATTAACTACAGAGTTAAGTTGAGAAGGAAGGTGGTGAGACTGGACGTTCAGATAACGGTTTATATGGGTAGGTTTACGATAAACTGAATAGGAGAAGCCGTGGGATGGAAGTTTCTTGACCATGACATCGAGGAATGGCAGAGACTCATCGTTTTCCACTTCCATTGTGAATTGTATACTTGCATGTATGCCATTCAAATGAATCAAGGAGTGGAGCAACAAGTGTCCGCCATGGGGCAAGATTGCAAAGACATTGTCTACATAACGTAACCAGCATGATGGTTCAAGGTCGAATGACGAGAGAGCTTGGGTTTCGAAATGTTCTATGAAGATGTTGGCTATGATGGGGGAGAGAATGGATCCCATTGGGGCTCCCTTAATTTGTCTGAAGAAATTGCCTTGAAAGATGAATTAAATGTTGGCCATGCAGTGTTCGATCAGGAATAGGTTGTCTGGGGATATTTGATGTTTCGTGTCTATGATGGAAAGCGTTTCTTCAATGGGGATATTTGTAAATAAGGAGACAATATGAAAACTAACAAGGAGATCAGTTGGGGTAATTTCAATATTCTTGAGGAGTTCTATGAAGTGAAAAGAGTTTTTGACGTATCACTGGGTTTGTTGGGCAAGGGGTTGAAGGGTTTTGGTGAGTTATTTCGCAAGAGAATGTGTTGGACAATTGTAAGCGTTGACAGTGGGTCGAAGTGAAATATTAGGCTTGTTAACTTTGGGTAGACCATAAATTTGAGAGGTTCTTGAAGTTTTTTCTCTTAGGATGAGAGACTTTTTGATTTCAGATGGGAGGTTCGATTTGTCATGAGGAATACGCTCATAGTCGGGGGTGTCTAGAAGATTGGACAATTTATCGAGGTAGGAAGAAGTGTTGAGAATGACAGTGGCATTGCCTTCATCGGCTGGGAGGACGACTAGATTTTGGTCATTGTGAAATTTTTTGAGAGATTGCCTCTCAGAAAAAGTGAGGTTGGGACGGGGTGGCCGACTTGTACGAAGAACTTTGGCTATGTCATGCCTGGCAGTTTTCGCTTGATCTGTTGGAAAATTGGAAATTACTTCTTCCGTTAGGGAGATGATAGTTTCTATCGGGATGGATTTAGGTGTGATGGAATAGTTGAAACTTTTAGAGAGTGCTTTCGTTGCGATCTCGGAAATTGGGGTGTAAGAATAATTGCGAACAATGGAGGGGTATAAGTAAAAGATTATTTTTGTGCTTTTTGGAAATTGATGAGTTTGGCTAGTCTCTTTGTCGGAACAATGTTGTGCCTTGGAGTTGGATAGGCGATCAAAGGTATCCCATTGGATTGGATAGATGTGGAAAGAAAGAAGGTAGCGGAAAGTTTCGAGAATTAGTTCATAAGTGTGATTTAGGTTGCGTCTGGTAGTGTGAATGGAATCTCGTAGGAGGGCAAAACTTGTTTTGTTGAGAATTCGGGCTATAGAGGAGGATTTTGCATGATAATTGAGGAGTAGCTATTTAGAATGACACGATGGTCACGACATGATTTCAGAAAAGTGAGACAGTCACAGACTCCCATCAGCTTGGAAACCACTTCTCAGTGGTCGCCATGTCACACCCAATCAGAGTGCATTCCGCACTGATGAGCGTGAGTACCCACATCCCTCTCTTATAAATACAGCCACGACTCTGAAGAGTAGGCAGGTTGAGACTTCAGAGTTGACAGGAAGCAGTACGATTGGCGGAGTAGGCAGTTTGAGACCACACAATCGTAATGTTTCCGACTAGTGGAGTAGGCAGATTGAGGCCACGTATCTGAATTATTTTACGCGGTTCATTCCGAGAACCAAGTTTTTGGAATATATATATATATATATATATATATATATATATATATATATATAGATATATATATATATATATATTTATATATATATATATATATATATGCTTATATATATATATATATAAATACATATGCTTATATATATATATATATATATATATATATACATACAGGGTGTTCGGCACATGAACCATAAAAAGTTTTTAAAATAGAATTTCAGAATACAAACGTAGCTTTGTTAATTTGAAGTCGAATTCACATTATGCAAACCATTTAATCCAAGAAAATCACACATTCCATTTCAGAAATGGTTTTTCCTATTCTAATAATTATTTGTAACCATCCCTCTATTAACCCATTCAACAGAATTTGTCATCTCTTTCTTTCTTGTTTTCGATATAAGAGAGAAAATAGTTAGTTTGCCATGAGCAACTGAAGAAGCTGAAGTTCCACCGAAACTTGCGTCATGCGTTATTTCTCTTAATAAATGTGTAAATTGTTATTATTGCCGAATACTCTGTATGTATATATATATATATATATATATATATATATATATATATATATATATATATATATATTTATATATATATATATATATATATATATATATATATATATATATATATATATATATATATATATATATATATATATATATATATATATTTAAGCAAATGACACACATGCGTAAATGACCACCAGGTCCCCATAAACCAGGACTGCATTAATCAATCCAGACTAAAAAAACCAACATGGAGATTCGGAGAGCAGCTGGTAAGAGACAACTTCGATATCGGAGACGCCTGGCGCTGGGAGTGGACTACATCTAACCCCGACGTAAATGGACTAATACCAGATCCAACTGAGCGACTCGACGGTTTTGACCTGCCTAGAAGATCCTGGACATCCCTCAATCGGTTCAGAACTGGCCATAGCCTGTGTCAGTTTTGGAGGCATAAATGGGGGATGGCCGATAGCCCCAACAGCGACTGTGGACACCCCTGCACCATATTGCCACTGAGTGTCCTTTTAGAAGATTATCGAAAACCATAGGAGAGCTCCAACAGATTTGAATGATAATATTGGACTGAATAGCACGTAATAAATAACAAAGAACGGCCACAGCCGAAAAATTTTAGTGAATCATAGTAGTCTTTTTTAACTATTCAACTTCTTTCAAATCAATAAATGTCAAAGAAATTTCAATTTTTTCAAAAGTTTTGATAAAGCCACGAATGTTGTGGCGAAACGTCAACTTTTTAATAAAATCAAGTTTTTTGAGATTCAACAAGCCTGTTATTGCTAATAATTATCAAGAGATTTTATATATATATATATATATATATATATATATATATATATATATATATATATATATATATATATATATATATATATTCATTCGAATTGTTGTTGCCTGTGAACTATTTCTAATCTTTTGATAATTATAAGCAACAACAGGCTTGTTGAATCTCAAAAAACTCGATTTTATTAAAAAGTTGACGTTTCGCCTTGACATTCGTGGCTTTATCAAAACTTTTGAAAAAATTGAAATTTCTTTGACATTTATTGATTTGAAAAAATTTGAATAGAAAAAGACTACTATGTCTCACTAAAATTTTCTTCGGCTGTGGCCGTTCTTTGTTATTTATTACGTGCTATTCAGTCCAATATTAACATTCAAATCTGTTATTATTAGATGGTAAGGAAAACCACAGAAACCTTTACCCACGATATGTTCGAAATAGGTTCAAATTATTTTGATTTTGAAAAGTCAAAGAATAGGGTACTATTTATCTTGTTTTCAAAAATTTCTCATTGCGGCTGTGGCCGTCTTCAGTTATTAATTACGTGCTATTTAGTCCAATATCAACAGACAGGTCCGTTGATATTAGATGGGAAGCGAACCAAAGAAACCTTCACCCACGTAATGTACAAAATAGGTTTAAAATATTTGATTGTTGTCTTTAAAAAGACATTACTTATAATTTTGTAAATCACATGTTCTAAACTATATTTTCTTTTTAGAAAAATTGAAAATTCTATATGTTTAGATTTTGTCTAAGAAGAAGAGTTGTTATGGTAAGAGTTTGTTTGTTTTGATTTATGCTGTTTCTTCGAAAAATTAAAGAATTAAATCTGCGTATATTGAACTCAAATGTTTGATATCTATTCTATCATTTACGATTTTATTTAAATTTTTTTGAATATGTAACATTTTTAAAATTTCTCTGCGTTTATGATCTTTTTCTATTTCTAAAATGGTATAAATAAAAACAAACAAACTCTAACCATAACAACTCATCTTCTTAGACAAAATCTAAACATCTAGAATTTTCAATTTTTCTAAAAAGACAGTATAGTTTAGAACATGTGATCTACAAAATTCCAAGTAATGTATTTTTAAAGGCAACAATCAAATATCTTAAACCTATTTTGTACATTACGTGGGTGAGGGTTTCTGTGGTTCCCTTCCCATCTAATATCAACGGACCTGTCTGTTGATATTGGACTAAATAGCACGTAATTAATAACTGAAGACGGCCACAGCCGCAATGAGAATTTTTTGAAAACAAGATAAATAGTACCCTATTCTTTGACTTTTCAAAATCAAAATAATTTGAACCTATTTCGAACATTACGTTGGTAAAGGTTACTGTGGTTTCCCTTACCACCTCATAATAACAGATTTGAATGTTAATATTGGACTGAATAGCACGTAATAAATAACAAAGAACGGCCACAGCCGAAAAAAATTTTTGTGAGACATAGTAGTCTTTTTCCATTCAAATTTTTTTAAATCAATAAATGTCAAAGAAATTTAAATTTTTTCAAAAGTTTTGATAAAGCAACGAATGTCGTGGCGAAACGTCAACTTTTTAATAAAATCGAGTTTTTTGAGATTCAACAAGCCTGTTATTGCTAATAATTAACAAACTATTATATATATATATATATATATATATATATATATATATATATATATATATATATATATATATATATATATATATATATATATATATATGTATATATATATATATTTATATATATACCGGTAAATTGATCGTACAAGTACCCAACTGTTCTTGAGTCTTGACACTATTGACTACTGGTTGAGAATCGACAAATAAAACTTCACAAGTATTCGCACCATCATTTTTATGTGTTTTAATTTGGTATTAATTCATTTAAAAATTAATTGAGAAATATCTAAATCCGCTAAATACGTATCAAATACTTTTTATGCGTTCGGAGTATAGTCTAAAAGATCATCTGTAAATCCTATCTATGAATCAATGATACAATTTTCAAATTATTTTTTGGAATTATATTTATTTATTATTAGTTTCGGATCGGCGAATGAAGATCTTGGGCAATCAAAATTATTATTTTGTATCGAGAGCTGTTCATCAAAATATAATAAAATATCTGAATCATTCAGATACGTATCAATTAATATTTCATGAGTTGATGTCATAGAACACTCTAAGAGATCATCTGTAAATCCTATCGATGAAACAATAGTGAAAATTGGGTAATTGTCACTATTGACTATTAGCTGGGGATCGGTTGATGAAACATTAGAACTACTTGCAAAATCAACTTTCTCGGAAAAAGGTTTTGAAAATACAGAAATATCAATATCATTGACAAAATGCATTGTTATTTGTTCAGGTGATGGGTGTACAGTAGGGTGGAGTGAACATGAAGGAAAAAAATTTGTTCAAAATTGTTTCACCTGTATGCGGAAAAGTGGTCTCACCTGAAGTATAAGTAGGTTGCAAAAACTCAGTTTTATAGGACAAGTTTTTCTGGTGCCCCAAGAGAACTAAAAATTGAGTTAGGGTGATTTTTTGCAGCGTTTAGCTTGTTTTCAGTAAAAACAACCGAGAACTCACCACGAGGAGGTGGCTGCAATTCGAGTTCCAACCGCCCACCCACCTTTGAAATATCCATGAATGTTAATTATTGAGATTACCTAAAAACTCATTTTTTGTATCGAATTTAGGCAATGCTTGTCGAGAAACAGTTTGAGCCCTTATAAACTCATCTCTTGCTTCAGGTCCACATACTTTTGACGATGGCTCTGTTACCAGTTTAACGCAGCGTTCTATAGCTTGAGAGTGCCAGGGAAAACGTAGTATTTCTACTTCTTCAGGCATATCTTTGATCATCTGTGTCAGATCTTCTGTTGTAATTTTTTTTGTCATTGGAGGTTCACTTATCGGGACTTGTTGCCAATTAATTATTTCAGTATAATACGTGGCTGTAAAGTTGATTTCAGGGACTTTAAATTTTCTTAAACCATAGGAGTTTCTGGTCTTCAAGATTCGCCGCAAACCCAATTCTCTGATATGCCGTCGTTCTCATCGCAAAGCATTGCTATCAGAACATTTTCAGGATGCGCAAATATCCATTAATTTGTATTATTCTGTCCACTAGTTTTCGCAGTTCAGATGCCAAATACTTGGTTTTTTTTATTAAATTAAATAAATGTATCGATCCATCAGAACAAAAGGGTCTTGTTTTAATCTCAAACCACAGTGGAGCATAAAGGTTTGTATTTAGCATACTATACATTTTTGATTTTCTGACGGACAAGCTTTTGCCACGTGAAGTCGAATAATTCTGTTGGCAGTCGTAAGCCATCTAGCATGTGAAATTTTTCCCGGCTAATTTCTTGCTAAGTGAATAGAGATTTAACCATTTGATATGGAATTACTAACTTCATACAGATATTTCTGGTCGGTGCTCAGTTGATCGATATCCTTCTCGTTATATTTTGGTAAAACAGATGGTATTGCTTGAAATGTAACTACAGGAAGATTCTCGCAGTTTTGTACTTCTTTGCCAATAGTTCCTGAAAACTCACGTGGTCTGACAGTTTCTCCATCCAAATGCTTTATCAAATGGCGCAAAGGTAAATCGTTTGTATGTAAAATGCAAATGAACCATAGCATAGATCGGCCAATTGCAAGTTCTATTTTACGGATAACACCATTGTGAATACCTGTATTAACAGCAGTTCCATCACATCCAATCGCTATTAAATTGTCAAGGTCCACATTTGTCTTCGGAAAGTCTAACATTTTGTTGCTGATTTCTTTTGCAGTACCCGACGATACCGTAATATGTCCTATGTATTTTGACTTGGGCTCGGAGACTAAAACGATATGTTCCTCAGATACCTTAACTTTGTAGTACTTATTGTCTTTTAATGGGTTTTGTAGAGTTTTATCTTTTCTCCCGCCGAAATATATCCCATGAAGAAATTGAAGATTTTCTGTTTCGTAAGTTTTAATCTGGTTCGCTTTTTTTTTCTTTTCCGCCTAATTTTATTCCGATCTATGATATTGTCATGATTTTCCACTGAAATGACATTCAGATCTTGCAAAACAGAGTTTGTTATTATAGATGCAGCTCTATCAGATACTCCTGTGCGATCGCATGCTTGAGCTATGTTAGGCAAATCTATTCGCATTTGTTTTGTTATTCTTGTTACCTGTAAATCCTCTTCTGTTCCGGTTTTTGTATTTGCCTCGTAAAAACTTATGACACTGTCAACTGATGATTCACCGTTTAAATAATTTGGATATACTGAAATATGCGTGTCGAAAGTTGAAGAAGATGTTGCAGATTTTTGGTAACTACTCTAGAGAACCAATAACAATTTTTCGATCATGTCTTTGATCTTCAATAAAGTCATGCTCTCGAGTCGGTATCTTATTTTTGGATTTACAGGTTGAAAAGTGAGGACATTTGAATGATGCTATATCGAATAATTTTTTCTCCAACGAATCTCTAAAGTCTTTAACCCCTCTTTGCATATTGTCAGAAGTTCTATTTTTCATAGGCTTTTTAATATTCCTGAATTTTTGGTGTATTTCCCTTAATTTAGATCTGACTTGTTGATCTGATATTATCGGTGTGGATGCTTCAGCCCACAGTAATTTCAATTCACCAAGAAGAATTTCACTAATGTGACTAACAGTTGGCTCAGCATTAGTTGCAGCTATTAAAAACTGGCAAATATACAAATAGTTTCTAATCACATCATCACAAGTGAGTAATACATTATCTTTAAACTTCGTTGGTGCACCAAAAATACAACAATTAACGTTTTTTCTCGTTTTACGCATTTCACAGTCGTAATTTGACACAACAGAATAGAACACGGTTCACCGTATTCCATCCAAATTGATACTAATAGAATAAAACATCTTCAGTACCCTTTACATAGGAATGAATCGAGTATTTACGAACGCTAACGATTGGCTCTAGAAGAGGTAAAAGAGAAATTCAGAATAGTGGGGGCACCGCTAAACAAAGTCAGATCGATTTTAAATTTTGCAGGATATTATAACAAATTATATAGACCACTCTTCCGCATACAGGCATTTTAAATTTCAAAAGTTGATATTTTCACTCCACCCTAGTGTATGTACACAGAGCTTACTACAATCAATATTCTCTAGTCCTACGTAATATAGTACACTTCAAGAACTTTTATTGGAAATAAACAGAAATAAAAATGCTTTTCGTCTATTTCCACACAATGTATTTAAAATATAAGTACTACCAGTTTCGACTATCACGTCATTGTCAATTAAATGTAGACATATCAGGTGAAACTATTTATATCTAACATTTAGGAGTGGTGAGGAGTTGAAGTCTAATTGGCTGTTTACAGTTTGGAATTCTGGGTTTTTCCTAAGCTTGTTAATTTCCAAACTTTCCAACAGATTCATTGCGGTTCCTTAATTGCAAATATGTAGAATTTTGAGATCTTTTATTGTGATTTTAGGCCTTGTAGTTTTTATATGTTCGAATATCGCAGATTTACTATCGGAAGAATTATGTTCTTTGAAACGAGATTCATAATTTCGTCCGGTTTGTCCTACGCACGCTGTTGGACATTCACCACTTTCGATTCTATATACCCCAGATTTTTTATACTTGTCTGTTTTTTGTTTGGCATTAAATAACAGCTTGCTTAAGTTTGACTCACTTGAAAACGATGTTGTTATACCAAATTTTGAAAAATAGTTGGAAATATTATTTGATAATTGACCAACAGCTGTTGGATATTCACCATTTTCAATTCTATATACACCAAATTCTTTTTACTTGTCTGTTTTTTCTTTGGCATTAAATAATAGTTTGCTTACGTTTAACCCTCTTGAAAATGTTATTGTTATACCAAATTTTGAAAAATAGTTGGAAATATTATTCGATAATTGACTAATATAACTTATACTAGCATATCTTCTTTCTGGATTTTCAATTATGATAATTCGGTTTGAAGAATTTATAGGAATATTACTATTCGAAGCTATTTATTTTATTGTATTAATTTCTGTATTGAAATCTTTATCTGATAGAGGGATGAAAAAAGCTCGTCGAATCATTGAAGTATAGGCCGCCAGTTTGTGATTTATATGGATGAAAGATTCCATTGGAATAGTTGCATCTGTGAACGTAACTTTTCTATGAATATTATATGAAAGTTTATTATGTTCATTCGATATTGTCAAGTCTAAAAAATTTATGTGGTTATTTTTTCTCTTTCTGCAGTTAATTTTATGTTAGTATGAATATTATTTAGGAAATTCAAAAATTGGTCTATTTGTCTATTTGAACCTTGAAAGCCTACTCAAATATCGTCAATGAGGATTAAAAGACACTTTACTAAGCATCCCACGATACCATTTATCAGGTTTTAAAGTAGACAAGTCCAACTCAGCGTTCTCTAACGCTTCAGGAATACGTGAAAGGGAGTCAGGAACAAGTACTCCAGAACGATGCACTATCTTAAATCTGTGAGCGGATAGCTTCAAGATCCATCTAGCGATTCTAGGTGATGGACTCTTCATCGTACTGAGCCAAATACGACTTGAATGATCTGTAATTACAGTAAAGTCAGTTCCCTCAATGTAGGGTCTGAAACGTTCAATTGAGAGAAGAATAGCAAGTAGTTCTTTTTCGGTAGTTGTATATTTCCGCTGATATTTGTTCAAAGTTTTACTGAAATATGCTATAGGATGTTCAAAACCATCATTTTCTTGAAAAAGTACTCCTCCAACACCAGCATTTGATGCATCACAGGCAAGAAAAAATCGTCTACTGAAGTCGGGACTGAGTAAAATTGGTGTTGAAGTTAATATTGATTTAATTTTAATAAGAGCCTTGTTAGCCTCCTTTGTCCAACAAATATTTTGACCTTTCTTTCGGCCCTTTAAGAAGTCCGAAATTGGACTACAGATAGTTGAAAAGTCTTTAAGGAATCTACAATAATAACCAACTAGACCGATTAAACGCCTGATCCGTGTAGTGTTTGTTGGTACTGGATACTCTAAAATGGATTGTACTTTTTCTGGGTCTGTTCGAAGTCCCTGTTCGTCTACTGAAAATCCTAAAAACTTAGGTGATGGACGGCAAAACTTACATTTATCAAAATTAATTGTTAGATTAGCCTCCTTAAGACGCTTAAATAACCTTCTCAAAGTTGCTAGGTGAGTATCGAAATCAGGTGTAGCCACGATATTATCATCAAGATAGTAGAATACATAAGGTTCCAAAGATGGACCTATAACTACATCCATCAATCTGCACATTGCCTGAGCAGAACTATTGTGACCAAAAGGTAATACGTTAAAGCAAAACAGACCACGACCCTGAACAGAAAATGTAGTTTTTAATTTGGACTCCACTTCCAACGGAATTTGAAAGAATGCTGATTTCAAATCTATAGATCTCAGAATGAAGTGTTTTTAATTTTACTTATTATCATGTCGATAAGAGGCATAGGATAGCTATCAGGCACACTAATATTATTCATTTTTCTACCATCAAAGCAAACTCTATGAGTACCATTCTTTTTGTCAACCAACCAAAGTGGAGACAACCAAGGTGAATATGAATTTACTGCTTTAATTATATCTAGATCTAACATATTATCAATTTCTTTGTTCAGAATGGTTTGCATAGCTGGAGATAATGGATATTGTCTTTGTTTAATAGGGCCACCTTCAGTTTTAATGTGATGTGTATATAAATGCGTTCTGCCTACCTTATCTTCAGGTCCTATTGTTTTGAACAAATCAACAATGTCATGCAACTCTTCTCGTTGAGAGTCAGATAAGTTATCGATATATTGAATAGCATGAAGAGACGCTGTTGAAAGTGAAGATGTATTGTAAGTGAATTTGGAAAGGTCATCTTTAAGGTTGAAGAGTTTTAAGAAATCCATTCCCAAAATCAGCTTGCGAGATATAGATGGTACCACTAAAACTTTGATGTCTTTCACAATATTATTAACACTAATAGGTAGAGTTACATATCCTAATGTATTTTGCGCCTGACCATCAGCTGTAGTTAAACTAACTGAAACTTCGTAATCAATAGACAAATTAAGTTTCTTCGAAATATGGAAAAACGAAGAGCCTAAAACTGAAACGTTACTGCCACTATCGAGCAGTGCAGGAACAAGTTCATTAGATATAGGTACGTTTATATATGGCCTGTTATCATGTACATGTTTATTAAGTGAAGGTGAAATAGAGACTTTATTGTTTGTTATACTTGTTGGTTGTGATTGTGGAGCTATATTGTTTTCAGAGATGTTACCTGAGAGATAAAAATTTTTTATTGTAAGAAGCCAATTTTCCCAATCACTACGACTAAAATAGTTAACTTTTTCAGGAGAGAAAGTTAATTTTTGTTTATTTTTGAGAAAGATTTTGCGGCATGGTGCTTTGGCTGGTTGAAACTTTCTGCCATAAATTCCCTAGCTTGTACGTTTTTTTGACAATTTTTACAATTGGGTTTAATAAAACCTTCAACACCACAACCATAACAAAATTTTATTCTTGGCCTTTTACAAGTATTATATTTGTGTCCTTAATTTTGACAATTCCAACTAGTTACATTAAAGTTAGAAGATATTTTAGGAACGTTTAACCTCTTTGAAAATTTAGAAGTAATATCTAAAGCTAAAGTATCTTCGACACGTTTACAAAGTAGAATCAAAAAGCGCAAGTCATTAATATCATGTAACACCAAAGCTCTAACAAAATCTGGCAATAAATTAACTTTTATAATATCTGTCATTTTTTTATCTGAAGGATGGATATTTAGACGATTGAACTGGGCTTTTAATGAACTAATAAAAACAGTCACAGATTCTCCTGGTTGTTGTTTCCTGGATTTAATTTCAGCAAGTAAAAGTTGATCATAATTAGCAGGTTAAAACGTTTGTTTCAATCCCGAAACTAACTCTGACCAATAACTAAAAGATTTTCTGATATAGTGATTATGCCACCATGTCCATGCATCTAATTGAAAGAAATCAGAAGCAGATTCAAAAAGGTCACTATCAGAACAACAACGTGATAACTTCAATGAATCCACCAGTTCCAAAAAAGGAATTAATGGTTCACGGCCAGAAAACTTTTTAATACCCCACTTAAAAACTGGAACTATTTTACCTAAACTTGAATTATTTAAATCACAAACAGAAATTGAACTTTTAGTTGGAGTTGATGACGCAGGATTATTGACAAAAATTTGTTTTTTTGATAAATCAGACTTTAATCCTAACAGTTCTGACAACAGGTCTAACTTCTGTGATGTCTCAATATCATCTGGTGGTTGTAGACGATGGACTCGACCTGAGCAATGAGTTAAACGAGTAACAATTCTATTGAAATCATCACCTGAAGAAGTCCTTGTAAGATTCACTATAAGGTCTACGATATTCTTAAAAGAAAGTTTTAACTCTGCGACATTCTCCTCAAATGTATAGATATCAACTAATACTATAAAACTTCGGTTAGCCCCTTCTTGTGAGAGAGCTCCCCTTAACGTTTTGCGATTTCTATCTACAGTTTCACTAACCTTATTTCCTAACCGAATTGGTACTTCATAAGTTATTTCATGAGCCTTAAGGAAGTTGGGGTTTAACGACATATTGAAATAATCAGAGTATTAAAGTCAAAAAAAAAGTTATACGACAAAGATGAATTTTAAAGTTAGGTATTCAAAATATCAGAGAAAAGGTTTAAGTAAATTTAAGTAAAACCAAATATAAATAGGGGTAATTCAAAATTTAGAAAAAGAAAAGGTTAATCAAAGAATTTATTTAACGAAGGCAATTCACTAATCATAAACTCATGCATAAGTTATTACCACTGAGAACCAACCAGAACAGAAAAGTTAACTTTGAAAAATTAGGCCCTTTACGTTGGGACGCCAATTATGTAACCACTCTCCCTTTTGAGATATATGCCCGAGCTAGCTGGGAGATTGGTAATACATATATAGGTTCTAGTTCTAGTTATTTTTCAGAAATACAAACGAGATAAAATGAAGGTATTCACTACTTTCTTATTACAATGAGACTTGTCTGTTTTATTTATTTAATTTCCTATCGACGTTCTATATTCTATGCTATGTGGATTGTACTCCTTTGATTGCCTAATCTTCGTCTTTAGTTTCTTGGTGGTTCTAGTAGCGGTTGTATCGTAGCTTCAGTAGAATTTCTTTTATGGTTCCAGCCAACGTGGTTTTTAGTTCCAATCAAAAAGCTTTCTAGCTCCAGCTAAGGTTATCTTTTAAACTCCAGCCAAGGTGACTAAAATAATTCGGGGCAAATCAACATACAATCTCAAACTTAAAATTTACCAAGAATATCTGTAGGGTATCGATGGCCAATTCAAATTAACATTTAGATTTATCTCAAGCAAAGATACTAAGAAAGACAGTATATGTTTCAACATCAAACTGAACATAAGATATGACCACGTGAAATTTGCCATAGTTAGCCTACAGAAATCTTGTGTCAAATTGAGAGAGTGAAATAAGCAAATAAATTAAAAATATTTTAAATTAAGAAATGTTAGATGATAATTTCAATATTGAAAGATGAATAATTCAATATTGATAAATAAAAAAATGAAATGGCGGAAAATGAAACAAGGAATCAATTCAGATTTTCAAGATAATGCATTTATGCGAAATAATTATATTTCTTCTCATAACTTACCGTCTATCAGACGCCACAGATCCTTAATAACTTTAATATATTGAATAGTCGTTCAATAGATATTGACTATAATTTTAACACTTCAACAACTATTTGCTAAAAGAGAGCGATGCTTTACCTGCAATTGCAAATTCGACGCTCACTCGATATTCTCGTCGTACGCAAGTCCTTTCTAACTGGACGAGTCTGATAGCGTGAATCACTGTATCTCGATCAGCCATTCAGTGGCGGCGGTTAAGCGGGTAATTGACACGTTACAACCTGAATAGCGTGAAGAAGAGATTTTAACTGAATTCATAGAAAAGAGAAAAGACTTTGTAGTTCTATACAGAACCTGGGAACTACATCTTCTTCTATATTAGCCAAATACAACAAAGCATGCATGGAATGTGAAGACATCAACGAAATTAGAATCGCCAAGATATATTATTATGGGATTTCAAACGTATAGGAATCGATTGAAAGCTGACGGCTGTAAATTTGATACCTGTGATTTCAGTAATATTCGGCTATTTTTGAATAATGAACGGTAACCGTATGAAAACTTGAATATTTCGTTCGAGAGTAATCAGTTTTCCACATTATATGATTCACACAATTCAGAATCATAATACTATTATGATTATAAATCGGAAACTGACATAACACCATCGGAGTTTGCGGAATCTTACCCAATAATGATTGTCGATTGCGCTAAACATAAAACTGGATTTCAAACCCAATTAGTGGCTCTTAGAGTTGAGTTTGAAAATAATACTCCAATACCTGCTAACACTACTGCTCATGTATTAGTAATAAGTAATCGAGTGTTCACACATAATCCGTTAACCAAATCAGTGAAATAATATGTCATATGCTATAGTAAATATACAAAGATTCATTATAAATAAAAAAATATTCTACACCAAAGAACTTGCAATAATGAAGAATGGTAGGACAGTACATTTTATTTTCAAAGAGCCGTTTCCATTCAAACATCTTCCTGAATAATATAAAAAACAGGTAAATTGGTTAACCCATCACCATCATTGCATACAATGGAAAACATGATTCACACAACCTTGAAAATTGAAGGCAATATTAATCACTCTGACTGAGGAAGTTCTCAAAATATACGTGAAAGGAAGAGCAGAAGTAGAAATTATTGAAAAGTTTATCCCGTCCAAGAAAATTTTCAAATAATTCGAACTCCCAGCTTTAGAACGAGATGAGCCTGATTGTATTTTCCATGGAAACAGTGCGAAATGTGAAGTTTCTCCAACAAACTTTTTCCGATTTCCAACTGGATGGAAGAAGAAACGCATGGATAGATTCTATTGATTTGTAATATTTTCAATAATCAATAAATTTTTTAAAAGATAAACTGTCCAAATTACTGCAATCATAATAATGTAAATAATATAACTAGGGCTATGTGCTTGCAGTCTTTCGCAGGGGGGACAAAATTTGTAAGAATTCGACTAGAAATGGCTTAAAATGCGTTGAAAATTGAAAATCGGTGACCAACGCCTTTGAAAAAGGTACTTTCAGGTGCAGAATTTCAAAATTTGACCCCGAAATAGACAAATATAATGCCGACCTTGAGCATGATGAAATTGCCTTCAGAGAGGCCTCCTAAAATCGAGTTATTTAGTAATACAATGACGAGTAACTCTAAGTCAAATAAAAGTAACCGATATTGATGATCTATTTATTTTATGGAAATTCATTTAAAATAAACAGAAATAAAAATGCTTTTCGTCTATTTCCACACAATATTTTTAAAGTACTACCGGTTTCGACTATCACGTCATTGTCAAGTATATGTAGACATATCAGGTAAAACTATTTACATCTAACCCTTAAAGATTTAGGAATAAAATCACAATAAAAGATCTCAAAATTCTACATATTTGCAATAAAGTAACTACAATGAATCAGTTGGAAAATTTGGAAATTAACAAGCTTAGGAAAAACCCAGAATTCCAAACTGTAAACAACCAATTAGACCTCAACCCCTCTCCATTCCTAAATCTTTAAGGGTTAGATGTAAATAGTTTTACCTGATATGTCTACATATACTTGACAATGACGTGATATTCGAAACCGGTAGTACTTTAAAAATATTGTGTGGAAATAGACGAAAAGCATTTTTATTTCTGTTTATTTTAAATAAATTTCCATAATATAAATAGATCATCAATATCGCTGACTTTTATTGGACTTAGAGTAACTCGTCATTGTATTACTAAATAACTCGATTTTAGGAGGCCTCTCTGAAGGCAATTTCATCATGCTCAAGGTCGGCATTAAATTTGTCTATTTCGAGGTCAAATTTTGAAATTCTGCACCTGAAAGTACCCTTTTCAAAGGCGTTGGTCACCGATTTTCAATTTACAACGCATTTTAAGCCATTTCTAGTCGAATTTTTACAAATTTTGTCCCCTCTGCGAAAGACTGCAAGCACATAGCCTTAGTTATATTATTTACATTATTAAGATTGCAGTAATTTGGACAGTTTATTTTTAAAAAAATTTATTGATTATCGAAAATATTACAAATCAATAAAATCTATCCATGCATTTCTTCTTCAATTCATTTGGAAATCGGAAAAAGTTTGTTGGAGAAACTTCACATTTCGCACTGTTTCCATGGAAAACACAATCAGGCTCATCTCGTTCTAAAGCTGGGAGTTCGAATTATTTGAAAATTTTCTTGGACGGGATAAACAATAATATCTACTTCTGCTCTTCCTTTCACGTATATTCTGAGAACTTCCTCAGTCAGAGTGGTTAATATTGACTTCAATTTCCAAGGTTGTGTGAATCATGTTCTCCATTGTATGCAATGATGGTGATGGGTTAACCAATTTACCTGTTTTTAATATTATTCAGGAAGATGTTAGAATGGAAACGGCTCTTTGAAAATAAAATGTACTGTCCTACCATTCTTCATTATTGCAATTTCTTTGGTGTAGAATATTTATTTATTTATAATGAATCTTTGTATATTTACTATAGCATATGACATATTATTTCACTGATTTGGTTAACGGATTATGTGTGAACACTCGATCACTTATTACTAATACATGAGCAGTAGTGTTAGCAGGTATTGGAGTATTAGTTTCAAACTCAACTCTAAGAGCCACTGATTGGGTTTGAAATCCAGTTTTATGTTTAGCGCAATCGACAATCATTATTGGGTAAGATTCCGCAAACTGCGATGGTGTTATGTCAGTTTCCGATTTATAATCATAATAGTATTATGATTCTGAATTGTGTGAATCATATAATGTGGAAAACTGATTACTCTCGAACGAAATATTCAAGTTTTCATATGGTTACCGTTCATTATTCAAAAATAGCCGAATATCACTGAAATCACAGGTATCAAATTTACTGCTGTCAGCTCTCAATCGATTCCTATACGTTTGAAATCCCATAATAATATATCTTGGCGATTCTAATTTCGTTGATGTCTTCACATTCCATGCATGCTTTGTTGTATTTGGCAAATATAGAAGAAGATGTAGTTCCCAGGTTCTGTATAGAACTACAAAGTCGTTTCCCTTTTCTATGAATTCAGTTAAAATCTCTTCTTCACGCAATCCAGGTTGTAACGTGTCAATTCCCCGCTTAACCGCCGCCACTGAATTGCTGATCGAGATACCGTGATTCACGCTATCAGATTCGTCCAGTTAGGAAGGACTTGCGTACGACGAGAATATCGAGTGAGCGTCGAATTTGCAATTGCAGGTAAAGCATCGTTCTCTTCTAGCAAATAGTTGTTGAAGATACCACATCGTTAAGTGTTAAAATTATAGTCAATATCTATTGAACGACTATTCAATATATTAAAATTATTGAGTATCTGTGGCGTCTGATAGACGGTAAGTTATGAGAAGAAATATAATTATTTCGAATAAATGCATTATCTTGAAAATCTGAATTGATTCCTTGTTTCATTTTCCGCCATTTCATTTTTTTATTTATCTATATTGAATTATTCATCTTTCAATATTGAAATAATCATCTTACATTTCTCAATTTAAAATATTTTAATTTATTTGCTTATTTCGCCCTCTCAATTTGACACAAGATTTTTGTAGGCTAACGATGGCAAATTTCACGTGGTCATATCTTATGTTCAGTTTAATGTTGAAACATATACTGTCCTTCTTAGCATCTTTGCTTGAGATAAATCTAAATGTTAATTTGAATTGGCCATCGATACCCTACAGAGCTTCTTGGGAGATTTTAAGTTTGAGATTGTATGTTGATTTGCCCCGAATTATTTTATTCGCCTTGGCTGGAGTTTAAAAGATAACCTTAGGTGGAGCTAGAAAGCTTTTTTATTGGAACTAAAAACCACCTTGGCTGGAACCATAAAAGAAATTCTACTGAAGCTACGATACAACCGCTACTAGAACCACCAAGAAACTAGCGACGAAGATTAGGCTATCAAAGGAGTACAATCCACATAGCATAGAATATATAACGTCGATAGAAAATTAAATAAATAAAAACAGACAAGTCTCATTGTAATAAGAAAGTAGTGAATACCTTAATTTTATTTTGTTGTTATTTCTAAAAAATAACTAGAACTAGAACCTATATACGTATTACCAATCTCCCAGCTAGCTCGGGCATATATCTCAAAAGGGAGAGTGGTTACATAATTGGCGTCCCAACGTAAAGGGCCTAATTTTTTAAAGCTAACTTTTCTGTTCTGGTTGGTTCTCAGTGGTAATAACTTATGCATGAGTTTATGATTAGTGAATTTCCTTCGTTAAATAAATTCTTTGATTAACCTTTTCTTTTTCTAAATTTTGAATTACTCCTATTTATATTTGTTTTTACTTAAATTTACTTAAACCTTTTCTTTGATATTTTGAATACCTAACGTTAAAATTCAGCTTTGTCGTATAACTTTTCTTTTGACTTAAATACTCTGATTATTTCAATATGTCGTTAAACCCTAACTTCCTTAAGGCTCATGAACTAACTTATGAAGTATCAATTCGGTTAGGAAATAAGGTTAGTGAAACTGTAGATAGAAATCGCAAAACGTTAAGGGGAGCTCTCTCACAAGAGAGGGCTAACCGAAGTTTTATAGCTTAAGTTGATATCTATACATTTGAGTAGAATGTCGCAGAGTTAAAACTTTCTTTTAAGAATATCGTAGACCTTATAGCGAATCTTACAAGGACTTCTTCAGGTGATGATTGCAATAAAATTGTTACTCGTTCAACTCATTGCTCTGGTCGAGTCCGTCGTCTACAACCACCAGATGATATTGAGACATCACAGAAGTTAGACCTGTTGTCAGAACTGTTAGGATTAAAGTCTGATTTATCAAAAAAACAAATTTTTGTCAATAATCCTGCGTCATCAACTCCAACTAAAAGTTCAATTTCTGTTTGTGATTTAAATAATTCAAGTTTAGGTAAAATAGTTCCAGTTTTTAAGTGGGGTATTAAAAAGTTTTCTGGCCGTGAACCATTAATTCTTTTTTTGGAACTGGTGAATTCATTGAAGTTATCACGTTGTTGTTCTGATAGTGACCTTTTTGAATCTGCTTCTGATTTCTTTCAATTAGATGCATGGATATGGTGGCATAATCACTATATCAGAAAATCTTTTAGTTATTGGTCAGAGTTAGTTTCGGGATTGAAACAAACCTTTTTACCTGCTAATTATGATCAACTTTTACTTGATGAAATTAAATCCAGGAAACAACAACCAGGAGAATCTGTGACTGTTTTTATTAGTAAATTAAAAGCCCAGTTCAATCGTCTAAATATCCATCCTTCAGATAAAGAAATGACAGATATTATAAGAGTTAATTTATTGCCAGATTTTGTTAGAGCTTTGGTGTTACATGATTTTAATGCCTTGCCCTCTTTTATTCTACTTTGTAAACGTGTCGAAGATACTTTAGCTTTAGATATTACTTCTAAGTTTTCAAATAGGTTAAACGTTTCTAAAATATCTTCTAACTTTAATGTAACTTGTTGGAATTGTCAAAAGTAAGGACACAAATATAATACTTGTAAAAGGCCAAGAATAAAATTTTGTTATGGTTGTGGTGTTGAAGGTTTTATTAAACCCAATTGTAAAAATTGTCAAAAAAACGTACAAGCTGGGGAATTTATGGCACTTCAAAGTACCATGCCGCAAAAACTTTCTCAAAAATAAACAAAAATTAACTTTCTCTCCTGAAAGTTAACTATTTTAGTCGTAGTGATTGGGAAAATTGGCTTCTTACAATAAAAAATTTTTATCTCTCAGGTAACATCTCTGAAAACAATATAGCTCCACAATCACAACCAACAAGTATAACAAACAATAAAGTCTCTATTTCACCTTTACTTAATAAACATGTACATGATAACAGGCCATATATAAACGTAACTATATCTAATGAACTTGTTTCTGCACTACTCGATAGTGGCAGTAACGTTTCAGTTTTAGGCTCTTCGTTTTTCCATATTTTGAAGAAACTTAATTTGTCTGTTGATTACGAAGTTTCAGTTAGTTTAACTATAGCTGATGGTCAGGCGCAAAAAACATTAGGATATGTAACTCTACCTATTAGTGTTAATAATATTGTCAAAAACATCAAAGTTTTAGTGGTACCATCTATATCTCGCAAGCTGATTTTGGGAATGGATTTCTTAAAACTCTTCAACCTTAAAGTTGACTTTTCCAAATTCACTTACAATACATCTTCACTTTCAACAGCGTCTCTTCATGCTATTCAATCTATCGATAACTTATCTGACTCTCAACGAGAAGAGTTGCATGACATTGTTGATTTGTTCAAAACAATAGGACCTGAAGATAAGGTAGGCAGAACGCATTTATATACACATCACATTAAAACTGAAGGTGGCCCTATTAAACAAAGACAATATCCATTATCTCCAGCTATGCAAACCATTCTGAACAAAGAAATTGATAATATGTTAGATCTAGATATAATTAAAGCAGTAAATTCATATTCACCTTGGTTGTCTCCACTTTGGTTGGTTGACAAAAAGAATGGTACTCATAGAGTTTGCTTTGATAGTAGAAAAATGAATAATATTAGTGTGCCTGATAGCTATCCTATGCCTCTTATCGACATGATAATAAGTAAAATTAAAAACACTTCATTCTGAGATCTATAGATTTAAAATCAGCATTCTTTCAAATTCCGTTGGAAGATGAGTCCAAATTAAAAACTACATTTTCTGTTCAGGGTCGTGGTCTGTTTTGCTTTAACGTATTACCTTTTGGTCACAATAGTTCTGCTCAGGCAATGTGCAGATTGATGGATGTAGTAATAGGTCCATCTTTGGAACCTTATGTATTCTACTATCTTGATGATACTATCGTGGCTACACCTGATTTCGATACTCACCTCGCAACTTTGAGAAGGTTATTTAAGCGTCTTAAGGAGGCTTATCTAACAATTAATTTTGATAAACGTAAGTTTTGCCGTCCGTCACTTAAGTTTTTAGGATTTTCAGTAGATGAACAGGGACTTCGAACAGACCTAGAAAAAGTACAATCCATTTTAGAGTATCCAGTACCAACAAACACTACACAGATCAGGCGTTTAATCGGTCTAGTTGGTTATTATTGTAGATTCCTTAAAGACTTTTCAACTATCTGTAGTCCAATTTTGGACCTCTTAAAGGGCTGAAAGAAAGGTCAAAATATTTGTTGGACAAAGGAGGCTAACAAGGCTCTTATCAAAATTGAATAAATATTAACTTCAACACCAATTTTAGCCAGTCCCGACTTTAGTAGACGATTTTTTCTTGCCTGTGATGCATCAAATGCTGGTGTTGGAGGAGTACTTTCTCAAGAAAATGATGGTTTGGAACATCCTATAGCATATTTCAGTAAAACTTTGAACAAATGTCAGCGGAAATATACAACTACCGAGAAAGAACTACTTGCTATTCTTCTCTCAGTTGAACGTTTCAGACCCTACATTGAGGGAACTGACTTTACTGTAATTACAGATCATTCAAGTCTTATTTGGCTCAGTACGCTGAAGAATCCATCACCTAGAATTGCTAGATGGACCTTGAAGCTATCCGCTCACAGATTAAAGATAGTGCATCGTTCTGGAGTACTTGTTCCTGACTCCCTTTCACGAATTCCTGAAGCGTTAGAGAATGCTGTGTTGGACTTATCTACTTTAAAACCTGATAAATGGTATCATGGGATGCTTAGTAAAGTGTCTTCTAATCCTCATCTGTATCCTGATTTTAAGTTCGTTGGTAAAGTGTTATATAAACATATACTGTCTAGATCAAAGTTCTCAGACGAGGGTTCTGAGTGGAAAATTGTGATACCTAACGACAACAGATTTTAAAAATTTTAAAAATGTATCATGATGACCCTTTGGCTGGCCATCTAGTCGGTTTTGAAACTTTATCTGAAATTTTTTCCTTGTATTATTGGCCAAAGATGCGAGAGTCAGTTCTTCACTATATTGGGAACTGTAAAATTTATGCATCTTGCAAGGCAGTTAACCTACCTCAAGCTGGTCGTATAGGTAAATATCGTAATGTCAATTTTCCATTCCAGTTAATATCCTCAGATCTGTTAGGTCCATATCCAAGATCTAAAAACGAAAATCAATATGTGTTAGTTGTAATTGATTGGTTTACCAAATTTATCTTAATTCAGCCTTTACAGAGAGCTACCTCAAAGGCTGTTTGCAAGTTTATTGAAAATCAAGTCTTCTTGTTAGTTGGTGTGCCCCAAATAGTAGTAGTCGATAACGGAGTACAATTTACTACTAATGATTTTAAAAACCTAATTAAAAAGTACAACGTTCAAAAGATTTGGTATAACGCCTGGTATTTTCCATAAATTAACCCCACTGAACGAGTGAATAGAACCATCACTACTGCAATTAGGTCATTTATACACGAAAACCACAAAACTTGGGACCAAAATAGTTACCAGATAGCCCAGGCCATAAGATTGGCTAAGCATGAAGTTATAGGTTTCTCTCCCTCGTACTTATGTTTTCTTAGGAATGTTGCTACTGATGGTGCTCTTTATGGAAAGATTCCATAAAAAGCTGATAAAGTAAATTTCTATTAGAAATGAAACTTTAGATCCTACCTTACAAGAAAAATTACCAGAATTATATGAAAATGTCCAGAAAGGAATCTATCACGCACATAAAATTAATGCAAATCGTTATAACCTGCGAAAAAGAAACATTACTTTCCACGTTGGTGATCGAGTATTGAACAGGAATTTTGTACTTTCAGATGCTGCTAATCATTTTTCGACTAAGTTGGCTCCCAAATTTATACCGTGTATAGTTAAAAAGGTTTTGTCTCCGTTAGTTTGTAACCTAGAGGACTTGAATGGAAACAATCTTGGCCATTTCCACGTGTCACATATTAAGCATGACATTACACAAGATATTGCAGACTCTACAGATTAATTATTCCTTTAAATTTAAATTATCCTATTCCCTCATCTTCTAAATTTTGTTTAGTGTACATTTTATCCCAAATTTTACTGGCAACTATCTAATATACATATATCTTTACCTTATCTTTATCTTGTACTATTTAGTACCTATATACCTTATCTTTACCTTATCTTTACCTTATCTTTACCTTAGCTTCATCTTATACTATTTCGTACCTATATGCGAAATAGGTTTCTGAGTTTACTCATACATTTTTTTTGTATATATGGTTGCCTATTGATCAACTAAAGTTTATTTACGCTATGCAGTATCTAATTATAAATCTGTACGTAGCTGCTAATTTACTTTGGAATTTATAGAATCATGAGTCTTTTAAAGATTCAGTTTTTTTGGTATTGTACAATAAAATTTCTCCTTTTTTATCTTTGCAAGTTAACTACTTGCTGGCGCCCTATTATCTTTTCTCCTCTTACCTATATCGCTTCCTTTAGTTTTTGTTTATTAATTGATCTGTAGAAAGAATGACTGTAGGGAATGTTTGAGCAAAACATCCGACGATTCCATGATCAGAAGTTCAATACTTTTTTGATTGAAATTAGTTTAGTATTCTGTTGTATCATTGGGCCTGTGGAAGTTTCTTTTTGAAATTCCAAGGCAGTATTATCTTGTTGAATTGGATCTCCAGTTCAATAAGATATTATTTGGTTGGGTGGGATACATTATTTGAAGTTGTAACCAACCTCCCTTTTGAACAGATATTTATGCCCTGGCTAGCAGGGAGATTGGTTAACATATAAGGGTTCTGGGTTGTTTTCAGTGATAATAACAAGAGTAAAATGTAGGTATTTACTGTTTTCCTTTACATAAAGTGAGACTTATCTTTTTATTGTTTTTCTATTTAATTGTCCATTGACTTGTGATCTTCTTGAGGCGGATTGTAATTCTGATTTCTTGGTAGCTCCAGATAAGGTGGATTTCAAACTCAGACCAAGTGGAATTTTAGCTCCTGGCAACGTGGACTTCAAACTCAGACCAAGTAAATTTTAAACTCCAACCAAGTGGATTTTAATTCCAGACCAAGTGGATTTTAATTCCAGACCAAGTAGCTAAAATAATTCGGGGCAAATCAACATACAATCTCACTCTAAATAGGCTCCAAGAATATCTGTAGGGTATCGATGGCCAATTCAAATTAACATTTAGATTTGTCTCAAGCAAAAATGCTAAGAAAGACAGCATATGTTCCAACATTAAACTGAACATAAGGTATGACCACGTGAAATTTACCATCGCTAACCTACAAAAATCTTGTGTTAAATTGAGAGAATTAAACAAGCAAATGAATTAGAAATATTTTAAATTAAGAAATGTGAGATGATTATTTCAATATAGAAAGATAAATAATTTAATATAGGTAAATGAAAAAAATGAAATGAAATGGCGGAAAGATGAAATACGGAATCCATTCAGATTTTCAAGATAATCCATCAATACGAAATAGATGTAATTCTTCTCATAACTTACCGTCTATCAGACGCCACAGATACTTAATAAATTTTAATTAACTTTAATGCAATATTCTTCTAATAGATATTGATTATAATCTTAACAATTAATGCACTTGTCTCTTCGACAACCATTTGTTAAAAGAGAACGATCTTCTACCTGTTAATTCGACGCTGTCTTGATTTATCGTAACACGCAGGTCAATAGTCATAGATGGAACAAAGTGGAGCGTGGAATCACGGTATTCCGACTCGGAATTCAGTGGCGTTGGTTAATCGGTGAATTAACCCGTTACAAAGTCTATAACATCGAGACCCTGAATTTCATTTCTTATTTTCTTTGGAATACTATCCTTTTTACGTTTCTTTTAGTTTTAAAAAAAAAAGTTTAAATTTCAACAACTAAATTCTTTTAGTTTTTTTTCAAATATTTGTCTAACAATTCATAGTAACTCATAAATGAACTGATTAACTAATTTGACTACTTTCGAATAACTTTATAGGAATATACCTTTTGTCTCTTAATGTAGTGGTTGAGTGTACCTTTTGCTGAAATGTACTGACATGATTATCTTACCTTAAATTTACCGCTATGTCAATACGAATTTTTAGCACGAAAAATTAATTCGTTTTTATTATGCATCATCGTGAAGAAAATCATGTTTGAAAACCTGTAAAAGAAAAATCAAAACGTCAAGATAAGTCATACAACGAATTCATAATATAAGTTATTAATGAAAGGTGAAAGGTAAAATAATTTAAAATAGCAAATAAAATATAAGAGAATATCTATATCTGATACACAACATCCACAACTATACAAAAATTGAAGCGAAGTCACTTACTGAAGGCCACCCTCCCAAGAGGAAGGTGGAGTGAGAGCCGTAACTGTCACTCAAATGACTTCGAAAACATGCCCAAAACGCTACTTAAAGCTCAGTCATCATATTCGTAGTTGGCGCTATATTATTAAACAAATGAAAATATTAGAAATAGATTCACTTGTCAGTGATTGTTGCCAACTAACTCAAAAAAAAAAATAACGGATTGTTCGCACATTCAAGGGTGAGTTGAGATGCAAACGAAAATAAAAGAGAACTCTACCGCTACCCGAGACCAGGGTACGACAATAGAGGGAGGGCATGATGGTTTTGAAGTTATAAAGTCTCTAAGACCACAAAACGACTTCCATCATTACTGTTGGATTTACAACAGCAACGATGTCCAATCCAAGCAATTTATGGTTCCAACTACCAAATCACAACAGTGGAACATGCACCATCCATAGAACGGAAATGCACAGGCTTCTGCTGACACTGAAGAACTACGAGATGTTAAAGTAGCTCTCGCTAACAGCATTGCGTGAACTAGAAAACGTACATAGTTCCCCTCGTATACTGTCCAACATCAACAAAACTCCGTGAATCACCACTCACAGGAAGACGCATCCCCAAAATTGGAATTTGTGTTTATCCCATAAATCAAAAAAATATTGTTGTATTCACCATTTAAATAACCTGTCACAGGTTAAGACACATATATGTATAGGAACGGAATTCCATCAAATCAAAAATAGGTGAACACAACTAAGTCAAATCCGGTAATTAATGTCACAATAGGTAATAGATAGGTCACTAAAATAGTGACTACAAAAATCTCTCCAAGTTGTTGAGTCAAAATAATTTTGCGTACACAAAAAATTCACAGCTTATGCCGTAACAGATTACTGCACACAAAATCAAAACGTACTAAAAATTAATATTGACATACAGGTAAATTTAAGATAAGATAATTATGTCAGTATATTTCAGCAAAAGGTACACTCAACAACTATTTTAAGAGGCAAAAGATATATTCCTATATATATATAAAGTTATTCGAAAGTAATCAAAACAGTTAATCAGTTCATTTATGAGTTATTATAAGTTGTTAGACAAATTTTTGAAAAAAAAAACTAAAAGAAAAGGAAAAAAAAATAAGAAATGAAAGTTAAGGTCTCGATGTTATAGACTTTAAATAATGTATCCCACCCAACCAAGTAATATCTCATTGAAATGGAGATCCAATTCAAAAAGATAATACCGCCTGGAATTTCAAAAAAGAAATTTCCACAGGCCCAATGATACAACAGAATACTATACTAATTTCAATCAAAGAAAAAATATTGTTCTGATCATGGAATCGTCGGATGTTTTGCTTAGATATCACCCTACGGTCATTCTTTCTACAGATCAATTAATAAACAAAAACTAAAGGAAGCGATATAGGTAATATGAGAAAAGATAATAGGTAATAGAAAAATAATAGGTAATGGAAAAGATAATAGGTAATAGGAAAGATACTAGGGCGCCAGCAAGTGGTTAACTTACAAAGATAGAAAAGAAAAATAAATTTTAGTGTACAGTACAAACAAAACTGAATCTTTAAAATTCATAACTCTATAAACTCCAAAGTATATTAGCAGCTACACACTGATTTATAATTAGATATTGCATAGCGTAAATAAACTTCAGTTAATTAATAGAGAGCCATATATACTAAAAGTTATTAGTAAACTCAAAAACCTATTTCGTATATAGGTACGAAATAGTACAAGATAAAGATAAGATAAGATATATATGTATATTAGATAGTTGTTATTGAAATTTAGGCTAAATTGTACACTAAACAAAAACTAAAAGAAACGATAATAGAGAAAAAAAATTTTTGGTGTACATCATTGCATCGGAAAAAGAAACAAAAAGAATAAAAAAAAGAATAATGTTGTTCCAAGCAGCCACCTCATTTATTCCTCATTCACCACCATTCATCGACATTCACCCACACTCCTCCTCATTCACCACCATTCATCCCCTTAACGTACTGGAAAACCAGAATCCTATGATTTAAAAATTAATAGCTGAATCTATAAAAGATCCACTAATTTGAGAAATTTCTGAAGTACATTGAGAGCTACACCCTGATTTATACTAAGAAATGCATAGCACTATAAACTTCAGAAAGGTGATAGGCAACCAGATATATACTGGTCTCTCGTTAAGCCAAATATTCTTGCCTCGACTACAAGATAAAGATACAAAGATAAGCTGAGTCGAGCAAGAAAAAGATACAAGATAATTAACGAGAGGAGGTAATTATATATCTGCGAAATTGCCAACAAAAATAAACCTAATAGGTTGTACACCAAAAACCAAAACGAAAACTAAAAAAGTGATATAAGGTAAAACATAAGGAATAAAATATAAAATTAATTGGTTTTGTGTGCAGTAATCTGTTACGGCATAAGCTGTGAATTTTTTTATGTACGCAAAATTATATGGACTCAACAACTTAAAGAGACTTTGTAATATATTAGTGACTTATCTATTACCTATTTTGACATTAATTACCGGATTTGACTTAGTTGTGTTCACCTATTTTTGATTTGATGGAATTTAGTTCCTATACATATATTCGTCCTGGTTATTTAAATGGTGAATACAACAATTATATTCTCAGATTTATGGGAAAAACACAAATTCCGATTTTGGGGGTGCGTCTTCCTGTGAGTGGTGATTCACGGAGATGTTGGACAGTATACGAGGGGAACTATGTACAGTTTCTAGTTCACGCAATGCTGTTAGCGAGAGCTACTTTAACATCTCGTAGTTCTTCAGTGTCAGCAGAAGCCTGTGCATTTCCGTTCTATGGATGGTGCATGTTCCACTATTGTGATTTGATAGTTGTTACAATAAATCACTTGGATTGGACATCGTTGCTGTTGTAAATCCAACAGTAATGATGGAAGTCGTTTTGTGGTCTTTGAGACTTTATAATTTCAAAACCATCATGCATTCCCCCTATTGTCTCACCCTGGTATCGGGTAGCGGTAGGGTTCTCTTTTATTTTCTTTCGATTGCATCTCAACTTACACTTGAATGTGTGAACAAACCGTTATTTTTCTTTGAGACTGTTTTTATTTTTTTGAGTTAGTTGGCAACAAACACTGACAAGTGAATCTATTTTTAATATTTTCATTTGTTTAATAATATAGCGCTAACTACGAATATGATGATTGAGCTTTAAGTAGCTTGTGTGTAGCGTTTTGGGAATGTTTTCGATGTCATTTGAGTGACAGTTACGGCTCTCACTCCACCTTCCTCTTGGGAGGTTGGCCTTCAGTAAGTGACATCGCTTCAATTTTGTATAGTTGTGGATGTTGTGTATCAGTTATAGATATTCTCTTATATTCTTATTTGCTATCTTAAATTATTTTACCTTGTACCTTTCATTAGTAACTTACATTAGTATTTTATGAATTTGTTGTAGGACTTATCTTGACGTTTCGATTTTTCTTTTACAGGTTTTCAAACATGATTTTTTCGACGATAATGCATTATAAAAACTTCTCATAACTTTATCGACTTAATTTTTTTTCATTTTTAATTGACTATACACTTTATTTTTTCTAATTCCAAAATTTTTGTTGTAACTTTAAAGTTAAAAAAAATAATTTTTTTTACCTTGGCGAAGGGGGTGTGTAACGTGTCAATTCCCCGCTTAACCGCCGCCACTGAATTGCTGATCGAGATACCGTGATTCACGCTATCCGCTATCAGACACGTCCAGTTAGGAAGGACTTGCGTACGACGAGAATATCGAGTGAGCGTCGAATTTGCAATTGCAGGTAAAGCATCGCTCTCTTCTAGCAAATAGTTGTTGAAGATACCACATCGTTAAGTGTTAAAATCATAGTCAATATCTATTGAACGACTATTCAATATATAAAAATTATTGAGTATCTGTGGCCTCTGATAGACGGTAAGTTATGAGAAGAAATATAACTATTTCGAATAAATGCATTGTCTTGAAAATCTGAATTGATTCCTCGCTTAATTTTCCGCTATTTCATTTTTTTATTTATCTATATCAAATTATTCATCTTTATATTGAAATAATCTTCGTACATTTTTTAATTTGAAATATTTTTAATTTATTTGCTTATTTTACTCTCTCAATTTGACACAAGATTTTTGTAGGCTAACGATGGCAAATTTCACATGGTCATATCTTATGTTCAGTTTAATGTTGGAACATATACTGTCTTTCTTAGCATCTTTGCTTGAGATAAATCTAAATATTAATTTGAATTGGCTATCGATACCCTACAGAGATTCTTGGGAGATTTTAAGTTTGAGATTGTATGTTGATTTGCCCGGAATTATTTTAGTCACCTTGAGTAGTTATATGATGGGGTTTATGGACCAAAGGGGACGGCCTCCGACACCTAAGGCAGATGCCGTCCAGGGACGGCGTCCGACACCTAAGGCAGATGCCGTCCAGGGACGGCGTCCGCCACGGCGTCCAACACCTAAGGCAGATGTCGTCCAGGGACGGCGTCCGCCACGGCCTCCGACACCTAACGCAGATGTCGTCCAGGGACGGCCTCCGACACCTAACGCAGATGTCGTCCAGGGGGACGGCCTCCGCCACCTAAGGCAGATGCCGTCCAGGGACGGCGTCCAACACCTAAGGCAGATGTCGTCCAGGGACGGCCTCCGACACCTAACGCAGATGTCGTCCTTGGCGCGTAACCTGAGGCAGATGCCGTCCAGGGACTGCGTCCCCCACGGCGTCCGACACCTAAGGCAGATGCCGTCCAGGGACGGCGTCCGCCACGGCCTCCGACACCTAACGCAGATGTCGTCCTTGGCTCGTAACCGGATGTCGTCCTTGGCGCGTAACCTAAGGCAAATGTCGTCCAGGGACGGCGTCCGCCACTCCATGGTAACCTCATGCTATTCATATTTATTAACCTTGTTATGATTGAAAATTATTTCGAAAACAAGTCTCGACTTGTTTTGAACGGATATTCATTTAACCTTTAAGGTTATATACATACGATAAGAAATGTGATAATTTTAGTTTGTTCATGAATTTATATATATATATATATATATATATATATATATATATATATATATATATATATATATATATATATTTATATATATATATATATATATTGAAATAAAACTATCAATAATTGACAAAATATTTTATTATGCAAATGAAATACAATATATTACTACAATAAATTATTCCTTGAGCTGAAGAATATTATTCAGACACCAATCTGACCATTTGAATACATTATTTCGAGCACAACGTCTGGTTTTATTATAGTGAACAGAGCAGGATTCAGAACTTTCGGGAATTTTAGCTTGGCAGTCATACTCTGTATCTATATCAATCACTCTATTTGATACGTATCTTTGGATCCACTTCTTTTTTTGCAATCCTTTTACAATGATTGGTCCCTCGTAATCAGCAGTCAATTTTGCTAGGAAATTTTCAATTTGAGAAAGGTCAATAGTACCTGGCTCATTCCATCTCAATCAGTGAATATTTTGGGTAACCCAACCAGCATGACGTCGAAATTTTTCTTCAAGATGCTCGCAATGAATTGGAAAATTTACTATTTCATGAAAACAGCGGAGGTTTTTCAGAACAGCAATTTCTTTGCATAAGAATTCACTATTCTTGTACTGAAAGCCTTGAACATCCACTGTGATCAGAATTTTTTATTGTACTATTCTCACAGTACTTGTTAGAGGGTTATATTTCACCAATTTATCATGTGAAATTAGACAGTATGCTGATGTATTTGATGGAATATTTTCAGAAGTTTCAAATTCTAGACGTATATCCACAGAACCGGATTTAAGAACTTCATTCTGACGTGAGCAATCGATAACTAACAATGGGGCAATATCTCTAAACTTATAAGGGTCTAATAGTACCTGGCTATCCCTACCATAATACGATTTTTGAAAGCACGCGTACATTTCGTATAGAAGAGCGAACTGATTGTTTTTGAAATTGAGATTGATATTGTCGTATGGAAACATCTCCGAATTTAAAAACAGTTTTATATTAGACAGATTACAATGATCAAACTTGCTAAAGTCGGACTCAACATTATTTTTTCGGTTTGTTTTGAACCCGAATATTATGAATCGTGGTTTCTCCATTTGAGTACTTGTTTTGATCGTCCAACTCTGTTTCATAGTTTGCTGCAACAAAGGATTTTCGTAAAATTTCCATGATCTGAAGGATACATCGAGTTCTTGATTACTTGAAATCTGACGTAAAAGTCTGATTCTTTCTCTATCCTCAACATTAATATGAGGTACTCTCCATATAACCTTTGTTAAGTTTATATTGAAAGTTCCATCTTTTTCATTGCTTACAATAGCGTTTGTATCAGAATTTGTACGAATCAACACCAATTCTTGTCGTAAATTGACGAGTATACGTTTGAAATCTTCACAAAATCCGAATAGAAAACGTAAAGGTATGACTACGTTAAAGTTTCCTGAACTATCAGTTATTTTGTTGCTGTCTTCCAAAGGATTCCACCCAGAAATAGATGATGCTCTGCTCTCGTCATTACTAAATGAACAAGAAGCTTTCATGGTGGTAGCAATTCCTGGTAAACGGACTATGATTATGGAGCCAACTTCATATCGAATTTCATCGAAAAGACTCACTATTCCATTATTCACAAACTTAACAGCTGATGATGGTGTGTCATCTTTTGTTTTAGCATTAATTTTTCCTTCTATGTAGAGCGAGCTATTCCAAGGGTGAGTATAGACATCTTGTTGTTGAATAGGAATTCTGATTTCATCGTTGCTGTTGAATGCGTTTCCTGCATATGGTAGATGTGAATGCTTTTCAGCAGTCGTTATGGAATCGTCGAATATGGTTATTTCGTCAATATTAAGGATATCCGTTCTTCTAACAGGAGCTCCTACTGAATATTTTTAAATATTACACAAATCTCACGAACAATTTTCCACCTATTTACCTCGATTTATTATTTTCAATCCAAGCGAGGAGAGAAATCGTTTATTCTCAGATGTTAATTGATTGGTTCTCGATTTAGCAATGGCTGGACTTCTTTGGACGATGTTATTTATAGTAGAATATTTGTAAGCTCTCCTATCAACAAGACTATTATGAAAATTGATACCCATCAGGACCACTTTCTTAGATGTAACCTTACCGTCACGACTTCTCCACATAGATTAACGAGATTACCTTCTTGATCGACTATTTGAATATTTAACACATCAATTTGTTTAGTATTGACAGGTAAATAAATTACATTTCTTGGTGTTTCTATGATCTTGAAACCTGGTGGAGCATTCGGAAAAAATTCATGAATTATATGTACACTTTTGTTATTTCTGTACGATCCTGCTGCTATATTACATTTAATACCTATAATATTAACTTGATTAATATCTACAGGAAAATCTGAAATATGTCTCTTATTAGCTAAGAGTTTGGTATGTTTGAATCCCAATATATCAGCTAATGTATCGTGTGGTTCAAAATTAATATCAAATGTTGCTTTTATTTCACTCCTCAATGTATTATTATTCGCTTTCAAATCAATCATTAATATATCTTCGAGTTTTTTACTTTTTTTCGTAATTTTACTTGTGTAATCAAATAAGTAAATTCCTTCTCTTGAATGTTCTTCCAAAGATTGATTCAAATAATCGTTTATGCTTGATACTTCATATGCTCCTTCAGGTACCTCTAAAACTTTTTCAGTGGTACTATTTGGTATATAGTAGCGAAATTTATTATTTCTTTTATTCACATTCGGAATAGAATTATATGTCTCAAATGTAATTAAACCTATTTCAAACTCAACGTTTTCATCCAAATCGATAGCTGGATGGAATGTTGTTGTTAAAACAGATTCGTTACCTGATATTGTGAATGTATACGACATACTGGTTTGTCGCTTGCTTTTTATAGAATGAAAATAGTCAAGAGAAGTTGAGTTATTTATACTGCATAATTAAATAGGAACTTGAGACAGAGATGACCACAAATTATTGAGTTGAAGGTTTGATACCTATCATAATTAAAATAAATTGTACAAGGCATCGATTTGAAATATTCAATAACTTCCAGAGGCGGTCGTAAATCACCAAATGAATCATAATAAACAATTTTTTCTTTATTTTTCACATAACAGGTCCAATGGGTTCCATCATTTTCTTCTGAATCTAAATTTATTATTCCACACTCTTGCGTTGAAATTTTACGAGGTAAATTATTTCTCATGAATACCCCGCGAAAATGAGGGATTTTCAATATACCGATAAATTTTATCAAGTCAACATTTGTGAGTGAACGGTTGGGTAGCTTTACAGGTAATTCTCTTTCATTCCAGCAGGAGCTAAAAAAAGACCTAATCCAGATTTATAAGGTCTTAATTATAAACCTTTTCCCATAGATATAGATTCCATCATTTGGTTGTGACGTTGAGCTTTTTCAAATTTTCCGATGCCGTTTTGGCTGCGTTCACAGCTTTAGCAATACTTGCCGCCCCTCCAGTGAGGGCTCCAATAGCGGACAATCCTGCAAACAAAGGAATTAGCGGAAGAAAACCACCGCTTTTTGGTACTGGTATAACGCGAGCAGAGTTCAACATTCTTCTACCCTTCTTTTTATTTCTTTTTATTGCATTCACGGCAATCTTAATCGAGTTCTTCATATCAGACATGGGGTTATTCTTCAGAGTTTTCCTTGCTAAAGAAATTGCAGAAATCAAAGATAATCCTCCGCCTGTCTTCTTTTTCTTGTTTTTTCTATTTTTCCTTGAAATACCCATCCCTAATTTGGTCTTTGCTTTCCTGATAGTACTAACACCTAATGCTGCTGCTCTTTCTCCTAATGATGCGTCAGATGAACGGAATCTTTCTAATGCTTTAGATGACAAAATACGATCTGCAATATGTCTAGATTTCAAGTCAGTATTTTGATCATATGCCATATCATGTTCTTTATAAGCTTCATCCAATTTATTGATTCCTGGATCACCTCGTTTCAATCTTTCATGAAGCTTAGTTCCCGGTCCACAATACGAATATGAAGGAATGTTTAATTCCACAGGAAGTTTGTTAATTAAAGTATTCACAAAACCACCACCTCTCTTGGTAAAGTTCGATTTACGACTAACTTTTTTCTTTGGGCACAACATTTTTATAAGTTGTTGCTCGGTTCCTGTTAACAAAATGAATGATGAAATTTTCACTTATAATCAGGTATAAATACATACTGAAAAGTGTTGTCAGTCAGTCCTTCACAATCAGTCATGAGGATAGTGAAACAGAAAACAACTCTACCAATAGATAATAGAGATATAAATACAGCAACAGTTTTGAAAAGACATGGGTCTCTTTTACCCTCGACAATACGGTGTCTAATCATAGGCCCCTCGAACTGTGGAAAAACTAATGTAATGATCACTTTGCTTCTGCATTTTAATGGGCTACGTTTTGAGAATATATACGTTTATTCAAAGTCTCTAGCTCAACCTAAATATATGCTCCTGGAAAATATTATAACCCCAATCAAAGGAAACAATTATTTCAAATATCAAAATTGTGAAAACATTATACAACCATTTGAAGCTAAAACGAATTCTATATTCATCTTCGATGACGTATCTTGTGATAAGCAGGATACAATGAGAGAATATTTCAGCATGGGGCGACATAATAAAATTGATTGCTTTTATCTTTGTCAAACGTATACAAGGATTCCGAAGCAATTGGTGCGAGATAATGCAAATTTGATAATTTTATTTCTATTCGATGAATTGAATCTAAGATATATCTATAACGAACATGTGAATACAGACATAAATATGATCAGTTTAAATCAATGTGTGGAGAATGTTGGAAAGATAAGTTTGGATTTTTAGTGATTGACAAGGATTCTGAGATTACTAAAGGGAGATTTCGGAAGGGATTTGATCAGTATATAATACCGTGAATATTATATTTTCAAGCATTCGAATGGCATCGATGAGTAGGTTAACAGACAGTATTTACAGACAGACAGCTTTTAGAGACAGACAGACAGACAGACAGACAGCTTTTACAGACCTGTTGTTGTATAAACCTGTTGTAGGATGGATGAAATTAAAGTCAAATCAGACCTTGTGAATGTGAGGAAAGTTTTGAAGGAAAAGCTTGGTCAACTTAAAAGAGGCAAAATCGAACGGGAAGAGTCTTTTTCACCAATAACTAGTAGATTGCAGGACATAGCTCAGAAACTCAACACAGGCAATTTGGATTTTCATTCAATCAAAGAAGAACAAAAAGAAGAACCTAAGGAGGAGGAGAAACATACAACTCCTATCCAGAAAACCCCTGTTCGAAAGAGAAAATTAGAACCAGACTTCCTTCTTGATGAAGAGGTATATTCATCGAAATCTGATGAACAAGAAGAAGATGACGACAACGACGAAGAACAAACAGATAAAGAAAATGAGGCGTTCAGTAGAATGCTAGAAGACAGCAAAGAATATATTCAGACATTTTCCGAGTCGGATGAATTAGTTCATTGGTTAAATAGTTTACCACCTCTACCTCGTCAATATATTGGTGAAATGATTGCCGACGTAGAGAATAATTTTGATTTTCGATATGGTGTGAGGTTTGATCCTGAAAGTAATATGGTGATGTAATAATTACAGATAATTTGGGAAACTCAATTACTCATACAGCGACTCCTGGTCTATCTGAACTGTTATTCAAAAAACGACCATCCGGATTCAAAGCTTCAGACGAGAAAAATTATTTGGATATAGTCAAGAGAACAAGTGCTCACAAAAGAAATTATAATCCTAGAGATCAGATTGCTGGTAATGGTTCTTACAAGTATAAGGAAATTATTGGTAAACTTTCAATTGCTCCCTTAGTTCCTCAAAGACCTCGTTCTTCATCTCTTCTTCTTAGATCTAAAAAACGAGGTGGTGAAATGATGAAGATGAAAGTGTTCAGTAACAATCCAGTAGATTATGTTTTTTGGGATGATATAAATGAGCTTGCTGATAGATTGCGTTTGTTAGTATCCTCGCAAACAGCTGGACATACAGGTCATATAAACGAAATTGAGTCTATTTTAGAAGAACTACGTGAGGCGAATGTCATAGAATGAGTATTGATAAATTTGGGCATCACATCAATACATATTATCGAAAGCAGCGATATGAGAACGATTTCAGATATTATACATATAAAATTCTAGTACGATTTGAATCGGACAAAATTGATTCTAAAACTAAAAATTATATCTTATTCCAAACTGAGGATTATTGGGAATTTTTACTAGAAAAAGGAGCTATCGTCGAAGTTCATAATCACCCGCATGGTTTAAACATCATGATCGATGATATAGGGTTAGTGAAATAAAAAATACCTTGATACAAAATAAGGATAGAATAACATTTTGTGGTGTGGAGAATAAGCATTTATTTGTTGAACTGTTAATTGAATGTCCAATAGGCTTTCAATCGCCGTTCAGTACGGTATGAAAAAAATTAGTCAAATCAAGAAAGATGTTGTCGATGAAATTCATAGAATGGCGAGAGTCAATTTTCCTCGACGTAAAGTAAAGGTATCAATGATCTTATTCAAATAGATTTGATCGAGATGATACCTTATGCACGGGAGAATAAAGGTTATAAATATATTCTGGCTTGTATCAATTGTTTTTCAAAAAAAGCTTGGGTTGAACCATTGAAAAGGAAATCGAGTGAAGAAGTGACGAGTGCAATGATCAAAATTTTGGTTAAAATGAAAAATAAACCGAAAAATCTACAATCTGATTTGGGCAAGGAATTTTATAATAAAAGCTTCAACCAACTCATGAAAAAATTTAGAATAAATCACTACATTACTTGGAGTTCCAAAAAAGCTTCAATTATCGAAAGATTCAACAGAACATTCAAGAATATTCTATGGAAAAGATTCAGTTTCCAAGGCTCCTATAAATGGCTGAATATTTTAGAAGAACTTGTTGATTTGTACAACAACACCGTTCATAGAACTATTGGAATGAAGCCAAATCAAGTGAATAAAAGAAATGAGAAGCATCTTTTGAGCACAGTCTACAGCCAGATCAAAATTAGAAATCTGAATTCGAAATACAAAGTTGGTGATCAGGTTCAAATTAGTAAACATCGAAGCCTTTTCGATAAATCATATACACCGAATTGGTCTAATGAGATATTTAAAGTTAGAAAAGTACAATGTACAAATCCAATTACATATCTGTTGAAAGATTAAAACAACGAATCAATTTCTGGTGGATTCTATGAAATGGAGCTGCAACGTGTGAAACATCAAGACATTCTTCTAGTTGAAAAAGTTATTAAGAGAAAAGACAAAAAATTGTTTGTTAAATGGCTAGGGTTAGACAATTCTAGAAATAGTTGGATAAGTTCTGATAATGTGAAATAATCAATAAATAACATGTTTTTATGAATACGTTTATTTTTACAATATATAATTTACATAAAATATTGCTCATCGAACCCTAAATCTTCTTCTTCGGGTATAGAAGGAGGAGTAGGGGGAGAATAATATTCTTCATCGAAGCCTTCATCTTCTGCAGACTGTTGAGGTGAAGGACCAATAAAATAACCATATTCTTCTTTTAAATAATTTGGAAGTTCTGTCCATAATAAATTAATGTATGAACTTAATGTGGAATTGACGAAGAAGGTGCAGAGTTCTTCTATACTGATTTGGTTTGTGATGAAATTAAATAGGACTTCATACGCTGCCATATATGCTTTCAAATCATTCAAGTTCATTTGACAGCTGAAACAATCTTCGTTGCTGCATTCATTCAAGTTGTGTCCATTGAATACAATATTCTCGATTATCTTCTGCAAATCTTCCTTAATTTCCATTATGATGTTATTCAACTGGTTATTTTCAAAATGCTCCAAACTCAACCATCTGGCTTCCAAGTCGAAAATAAATTTGTTTTTGTAGTGAGTAAGTACCATTTGTAATTCACTCATCTTCGCTGATTCTCAATCGTTGAAATAATCTACACAGTTCATATATTGAAATTTTCTGTTTTAAAATCTCCAATTCTTGACACAATTTTTCCACTCTTACTTTGAGATCTTCCATTAGTCGAAGACTGCTGTTGAATGCAATTACGTTTATAAGATTGTTTCATAAATGTACTCCTCCTTCTTCTTCTCAACACTACTCCGCCTCTTCAAATTCAATGTTGACGGTTCGTCCAGCTTTTCCAAGGTTTTTTATGGTGCAAATTTGACCAGATTCAATTTCTTTATTAATTTCAACGATTTGATTATCTTGAAGAATTACTGCAAACCTTGCTGGTAGAATAATTAATAGATCATCCGTCTTCACTTGTATCTTCTCACCATACTTCGTTTGAATTCTTGATATACTTTTAATTATATATTTTCTATTAACTTCTAGAGAGCTTGCCCTCTGCATCTCTTGAGCTGTAGATTCTTTGTTTAGTTGAGAAAACATGGTGCTGAACTTGTTCGGTGACTGTGTGTGTGTTTGTCGTTTATATAGGTTTACACGTTCCCCACCTTCCTGTCAAATTCGGTCGTCTTCGATGGCGCCACATAGTAGCAGTCGTCGTAAACAAGACAAGGGTATTGAAAAGAATGTTGTTTTCAACTATAACCAGTTATTACGATAACGATTCGAGCAAACGGAAATAACTTGTATTACTTTGTTTATTGAATCAGAATCCTTAACAAGAATAGAGTGCATTGATAGTAGGAAATTTTTGATGAAGGTCAAGGACTGCAGCAGGGTCCGTCATACCATCCTAGAAGAGCTTCTACATCTTTCTCATAGCGCTGAATATTTTCCTTTATCCAATTGAAAATTCTCTTGTGGACTTCATTCGGCTTTGGTGAAAATTTGTGTGGCAAGTTCAGAGATTCAATATAGAATTCAAAACTGAGCTGTTAGCAAAGTAAGCAGATTCACAAATACTTATATCTATACAATAATCTATATTTTTATAATTTTCCTTAATTTTATTAACAAATATTTCTGTTAATTAATTGAATATTGGTTTTAGCCTCGTCAAGGGTTCTGACCAGTGAAACTGCCTCTCTTGTTGCCGGCAACAACCCTTTAGTAAGAGAACTGACCGACTTTGCTGAATTTATATTCTCCATTTTTTCTCGTAAATAATACTTGAGTAATATTCAAGCGAAACAGAAGCGTGAAGGAAAACTTTTCAATTTATAGTGTTTGTTGGAACTCTAATTGGAACTTTATGATAATTATATGCCCCACCTTCGATGACGTCGATGACGTCATGACAGGCGCCTCATAGTCGCGGTCGTCGTAAACAAGACGAGACTTGACAAGAATATTGAAGAGAATGTTGTTTTCAATTATATTCTAAAAATGGATTTGTTTCTTATTCACTTACAGTACGATAAATTGAACTGATTATGTGTGGGTTATAACCGAAAGTTTCAATCGAAATTCATTATAGAGGTTATCTATATGACCCCAATCATCGAGTTAATGCAATATTACAAAGTTGCAATCATAATTTATTATAGAGGTTATCTATATGACCTCAATTATCGACTGAATGCAATATATTACAATGTTGCAATCGTAATTTCTCCAAATGATAGACTAAATAAAATCAACAAAATTGCATTTCTGTATATTTCAATAACAAAAACATTATTTATGCATATTAATTGCACTTATCGTATGTATATAACCTTAAAGGTTAAATAAATATCCGTTCAAAACAAGTCGAGACTTGTTTTCGAAATAATTTTCAATCATAACAAGGTTAATAAATATGAATAGCATGAGGTCACCATGGAGGGGCGGACGCCGTCCCTGGACGACATCTGCCTTAGGTTACGCGCCAAGGACGACATCCGGTTACGAGCCAAGGACATCTGCGTTAGGTGTCGGAGGCCGTGGCGGACGCCGCCCCTGGACGGCATCTGCCTTAGGTGTCGGACGCTGTGGGGGACGCAGTCCCTGGACGGCATCTGCCTCAGGTTACGCGCCAAGGACGACATCTGCGTTAGTTGTTGGAGGCCGTCCCTGGACGACATCTGCCTTAGGTGTTGGACGCCGTCCCTGGACGGCATCTGCCTCAGGTGTCGGACGCAGTCCCCTGGACGGCATCTGCCTTAGGAGGCGGAGGCCGTCCCCCTGGACGACATCTGCGTTAGGTGTCGGAGGCCGTCCCTGGACGACATCTGCCTTAGGTGTCGGAGGTCGTGGCGGACGCCGTCCCTGGACGACATCTGCCTTAGGTGTTGGACGCCGTGGCGGACGCCGTCCCTGGACGGCATCTGCCTTAGGTGTCGGACGCCGTCCCTGGACGGCATCTGCCTTAGGTGTCGGAGGCCGTCCCCTTTGGTCCATAAACCCCATCATATAACTACTACCTTGGCTGGAGTTTGAAAGATAACTTTGGCTGGAGCAAGAAAGCTTTTTGAATGGAACTGGAAACCACCTTGGCTGGAACCATTAAAAAATTTTTACTGAAGCTACGATACAACCGCTACTAGAACCACCAAGAAACTAGGGACGAAGATTAGACAATCAAAGGAGTACAATCCACATAGCATAGAATATAGAACGTCGATAGAAAATTGAATAAATAAAAACAGATGAGTCTCATTGAAATACAAAAGTAGTATATACCTTCATTTTATCTTGTTGTTATTTCTGAAAACCAACTAGAACTAGAACCTTTATATGTATTTCCAATCTCCCAGCTAGCTCGGGCATATATCTCAAAAGGGAGAGTGGTTACAAGGTACTACGTGTAGCATTTTCCACATTATTTTATCAATTACTTTGGCTTTGTCATCTGCCAGACATTTTGGTCCACCTGCATTGAGTTTACATTTCAATGCTAATTCATAACTATTACTACGAACTAAAATTAATTCCTGGAATATGTTAACCATAATTTTTTTAATCTTCGGCAAAACTTATTAACATTTTCAATGGGATGCAGACACTGAATCGACCATTTTTCATAATTCTGCTCTCCTTTCCTAGAACGCACCCTGCATTCTCGTACTTCGCAGCTTCGCTCTTGTTAAATGATGCTAATCCTTTCATTCTTTTTGTTAATCCTGATTTCGTATTAACATCAACAACGACACCATTCATTTCAGTAGTTAACACTAAGCGGTTCCTGATCCACAATGGCGGCCATCGAGGTGGGGGACCTTTTCGAGCTTGTACGCATGCGTCTCGGAGACGTCAAGTCATTATTCAAGATGGATGCTATGATGTCATGGGGGCCCCCTGGAGGCCCTAGCCAAGGTAGGTCTTTTTTCAAATTAAAGAAATCCGACTTGAGGATTGAACCTTCTATATATATATATATATATATATATATATATATATATATATAAAAATATATATATATATATATATAAATATATATATATAATATATATATATATATATATATATATATATATATATATATATATATATATATATATATAAAAAAAAATATATATATATATATATATATATATATATATATATATATATATATATATATATATATATATATATATATATATATATATATATATATATATATTTATTATATATATCGAAGAAATAATTAGAACTGATTGAGTAGAGAAAAAATGTTTAATAAATTCAATATAACGTATTTGAATCCATCATAAATAAATTTGACCTTTGACTCTTAACGCTTCACGATAAGACATGTAAACATGCTGACGTTTCGAAGAAGCATTAAACGTGAAACTGTGATTTCCAGTTTTCTAGTTCAAGATAATATTAGATCCGTGAGAGGGAGTCATTTATATTATTTCGTGAAATTAAATATTAGGTAGGTACATAAAAATGAATATAGTACGTAGTCCAGTCACCAGCCGTTTTCCCGTGGAATTTTGAGAATCAAGGTCGATTTCCTTGAAAATTTGGATTTAGGTAGTATTTATAACCTTCTTCAAATTCTATAATGTGGTGAAGTGTGCTTTTGCCTTAGGGGTGAAAGCTACCCCTTCTGGGAGATGAAAATGATTTCAATCAAAATAACATCAGAAATTGATAAACTGACTAATTCTAAGCAACTTTTGTTTCATAAAGCTCTTTTGTAAAGTTGATAATTTCTGACGTATTAAAGATTGAATCTGTGCAATTTTCATTGAAAAAACCGCATGTTGCTGAACAGTTTTTTACGAATAACTCAAAAATTTTTCATTTTATCGGAAAAATCATCTGAAACAAAAAATGCAGCTTGTAATAAATAGAAGGTAATCGTTTTCGTATGACCTTTGTGAACCCAACAACGCCTGAGTTATTACTCGTTGAAGAATGGTTATTTTCCGGGAAATCCAAAATTGAAAACTTTATACCTTGAATATTTTGAAAATAGTGAAATTTTTGGGTAAAACTAGTCTTTTTTCAAAGTACATGAAGAAACCTTCAAAATTAGGTTTCATACGAAAGTACTTTTATGAGAATTGACTGACTTATAACAAAAATAAAGTCATTTAAAAAAAAAAAATTTTCAATTTAACACTTACTTCCTCGTCATCAATCGTAACCCACTTTCAATTATTTCAAATTAAGTGTTCTCAATATGATCCATGTGATTTGACAACTTCAGAATGCTCAATTTATAAAAAAATTGTTGATTGAATTGAAAATCGCATTTTGGTATTCTTGAAAAAAAATGCATATTTCTCAAATAAACTAAAAACTATTCATGATATAAGAAACTGTTGCTATTTCTAATTGTAAGGTTTTCCTTACTAAAAATTTTGTTTTTTTTCAGATCTTTGTATCATGAAAATTGAACGAGATATGTTGGCTCAAAGTTCGCATTTCGCGTATTTATTGTGGCTCATCCATGCCCTTTGAGGTTAACACTTTTCGAATGAAAGGTTAAAAAAGTTTCAATCAACGTGGTGTCCAAGACCTTGAAATTATTTACAGAATGTTCTTTTTGAAAACATTATAGCTCAAAAAATGAGAGAGTAATCGACGAAAAACCATCTTTTTAAATTTTTAATTTCAGAGCAAATTTCCGCTTCACTTAAATTTTAGAAATTGAATATCCAGTGCAGATTGGATACTATTCTCTCACAGCTTTACTGGATGTGACTCAACTTCTGCCTTCTCCAATAAAGGTAAAGAATACCTATCGACATTTTAGAAAAACGTTCCGACGTAAGAGAAATGTCGAAGATTTTTTATAATAGTTCTTCAACGCTTGAAGATATTTAAGAAGCGGGTAGATACTGTACCGAAATGTTGTTTGGACTTACTGAAGACCTTAAATACATTGAAACGTGTTACAAACTGGTCTGAATAACTCGAACAAATCTGATATAACTCATTTATTAATTCAACACACCAAATAAAAGGCTGTTGGATATTCATCTCTTGTCCCAACAGTTGGTTCTTTCCATGAGCACATAATATGGCTGGGTAACAAAAATATTACTTATTTTGATTGGGGTTGGATTAAAGTTGACGGAATTTTGCATCCAATCAAAAACCAAAATGAACTGCCAACTGAGGTTCGAATAGGTGTCCTTGAACTTCTAAACATTTTTCGCATTCAAGAGGCAATTGTTCATGGGAGGCTCTTCTTAACACATGTTCTTGAAATAACTTTATCACATTGTCCATAAATAATAAATAAGTTTAAATAATCTTCGTTTGTATAATTTAACCGGGGTGCCATTACGATGATTTTAAATGTCAAATACGATCCTGGCTATCCTAGATCTTATTGTTAAAGGATTAAATGCAAAAGTGCCATATAAAAATATTAAATTGGCAATATTTAAAAAACTTCAGATTTTAGATATAAATAACCTTTCACAAAGTTGCCTTTTTTTTATATGCCTAGAATCTTGGGTGGAATCCAAAATTGTATTAATATATAGGGTGCCCAATTTAAATTAAGCAAGTTGGTATCTACTTCCGGTATAACCGGAAGTGTCACTAACTTGAAAATATTTTAGTCGAGTTACCCCTATCGACATTAGTATAAAGTCAAATTTTCAAGTTTTCCTATGTGTAGTTTCCCATATACATATCGCGTTCTTTCCCAGTGGGACGCCCTGTATATATATATATATATATATATATATATATATATATATATATATATATATATATATATATATATATATATATATATATCCCCACGAACGGTCGGCACCTTGGCGACGGTGTGAGGGCTTAAGTAGCCGTGATGATTCTTGGAGCGAAGTCGACGGAACATGGTTCTGGCAGGGTCTCCCATATCGATAAGGTCCAAGTTGAGTGGTGAAAACTAAGACCGACTCCCACTACCTGGCTGTAGTATCGTGGCTTAAGGTATTGCACGTGGGTGAACGGTGCCAGACACGTAAGGGTCTGACGCCCTCGTGTCTGACACACCGCTGTGCGAACTCTGCTGTCTGTGGTCATGTCTCGCGGGCAGAGGAAGCGCGTCGGGGGTTTTGGCTTAACCGCCTGAACCAAGTGTAAGAAAGACACAATAAACACTTTCCCCAAGACAAGGTGAAACAGCATATGCCGATGTCTGCATGGCTAGTGGGAAGATCTAGTCGTTAATATGCGAACTCCAGATACCAGGCGACCTCCGGTTTCAGCAAGCCTTCCAGGGGCATGCGGGGCTCTGCTCCTGGTGACTTTTTATTTCCCTAGGTACTCGTGGGACTAAATATGGATCAAGTAAAAAATCAAGAAGATGGGCTTGGCACCAGCCCTAATGTGCCAAAAAGAGAGAAAGAACAAAGCCACAACCGGTCTGCGGAACAGGGCGCAAGTCCTGGCCCCATAGCCGAGGAAATGCTGCTGAGAAGTAGCGACGTGGAGGTCGTCAAAGGCCTCGAAAAACTGGCGGTGAAGAGGGACAGACTCTCTGGGGCAGCCAGGAAGAGAATGAAGTTTCTCATCAAGCAGGGGATGGCGCCAGAGGAAGCCAAGAGAGAAGCTGCGGAACCAATTGGTCCGGGAACAAGCCAAGCGACCAAAAGACATAGATTGGAGGACAGCACACTTAAAGGTAAAGAGCCTAAGCGTGTCAAACAAACAGGAGGCTCCAAAAGCCTCAAAGTCCTCAGGAGTCTCCAAGACTCCTACTGCACATGGATCCACCTACAGCCAGGTTACCGCTGGCGTCAAGGTGGGTATCATGGACAAAAACTATTCAGAGGTGTTACTGGGAGTGGACGAACTGAAGGCCATCGAAGCAGCAGTTCTATAGATGATAATCGAACTGGGATGAGAGGCCGTGGTGAGGCCCAAGTTCCAGCAACTACATCTCCGTCCGGGCTGGTTTGGGTTGACATGCTCCGACAAAGACACTGCTGAGTGGCTGAGGAGAATCCAGCCGAAGCTGAACCCTGGGAAGAAGCCGATATAAGGATTGTGGAAGAGGCTGAACTGCCTCACCCGGAGATCCTAATTGGCTACCTTCCAGGACCTCTCCAACGAGAAGATCCTGGCTCTCATGGAGATCCAAAATAAGGGATTGAGGACCTCCAACTGGAGGGTTCTACGAAGGGGATCATCAGGAGCCACGCTAGAAGTCGTCATCTCGGCTGACATCAAATCGGTCGAAAGACTTAGAGCGTTAAACTGGCGGATCGACTATAGGTTCGACCAGGCCAATCTTCGCCTTAAGGGCCATAAGGCAAAGGAGGTGAGGGATGAGGCTCAAAAGGCCTTGACCTCGGGCTCCAAGCCAGGAAAGCCCAAGGCAGAGGAAAGGCACAGGGTGGAAAACCTATCAGGCTCTACGAAAGCCGGAGACGGAGGGACACCCAAGCCATCCACTAGCTCTGGGGAAGGGGCTGCTCCGCAAAGGCGTGGTAAAGGGAAGTCCAGCAGTGTAAAACCTGCGGCTCCCTCCAAACCGCCTAGTGAAGGAACCACCCCATAGGGCACGAACGGCTGACGTGCCCTCAGATAAATCTCCAGCACTCAAAGGCAGCATCTAGTGCCTTATGCTGGAGAACGTCTAGAAGGCGCATCGACATAGGGCTGATACAGGAGCCCTGGATGAATGGAGGTCAAATCAGAGGCCTTCCAAATAACTTATATCAAATGATATATTGCAATAGGTCAGTAAGTCCAAGAACTATGCTTGTACTCAGAAAGGGACTAACTTGCCTTCCACTCACAGAGTTCCTCACCAGGGACCTTGCTGCGGCTCTGATTGTGGTGCAGACTGGAAAGAGTAGGAGGCAGGTGGTCTTTGCCTCAGGCTATTTTCCGGGTGACGCCATCAGCCCACCACCAGAGGAAGTCCAACGCCTCGTGAAATGGTGCCGCAAGGAGCAGAAACAACTCATTCTGGGCTGCGATGCGAATGCACACTACACGGTATGGGAAAGCACGGACACTAATCACAGAGGTGAGGATTTACTTGATTTTCTGTTTTCTCACAATGTAGGAATAGCAAATGTAGGTAACAGTCCAACCTTCATGAACGCGATTAGAAGGGAAGTAATTGACCTTACGCTGATGACACCATTTATTGCGGAAATGGTCAAGAACTGGAGGGTTTCAAAAGAACCATCCATGTCAGACCACATGGCAATTGAATTCGATGTTGAAGCAATAGCTTCAGCTGATGTTGAATGCAGGATACCCAGAAAGACTTACTGGGAACTCTACGCAGCCCATTTGAGGTCGGAACTGGAAGGCCTGAGATACAACATCAGCTCAAATGAGGACTTGGATAACGCCTCTGCTCACTTCACATCATTTTTGAAGAGAGCTTTTGAGAACAGCTGTCCACTCAGGAAGAAAACGATCTCCAGAGACGTTCCCTGGTGGAATAAACAACTTGAGAACCTCAAAAAAGCGGCTAGGAAAGCCTTCAACAGGGCTAAGCGAGAAGGCAGCTGGGATGCCTATCGACTGGCCCTGACAAATTACAACAAAGAGGATAGAAAAGCCAAAAGGCAGTCCTGGAGAAGTTTCTGTGAGGGAAGAGATAAAACAGCCCCTGCAGCTAGACTTCAAAAGGCACTATCTAAGGATCACTCCAACCCAATTGGCCAAATAAAGAAGCCATGTGGAGCTTTTTCGAATGATCCTGAAGAGAGCCTGAGAGCTCTACTAGAGACTCACTTCCCTGGCTCTAAGCAGATTATTACTAGAGATAATGTCCCCACTGGAGAGGTATACAACACCACCAGTTGGGATTTTCAGAAAGCTGGTAGACTATTCACACCAGAAAGAATTGAGTGGGCGATAAAGAGTTTTCAGCCCTTCAAATCAGCTGGCATGGACGGCATCTTTCTGGTCATGCCTCAGAAAGGTGTTGAATTCATCATAACCCCGATGGCTGAGCTTTTCAAGGCCAGCTCTGCAAGGGGCTATTTTCCGAAATCATGGAGGGAAGCAAGGGTAGTATTCATACCCAAAGTGGGACAGGAAGGCTCCATAGAGCCTAAATCCTATCGACCCATATGCCTTACCACTTTCTCCTGAAGACCATGGAGAAAATATTAGACAATAACATAAGGGGAAGTGTAGAAGCTGTAGACGCCCTTCATCATCTTCTAAGAGAGGTGGAAGGCACCCTCAATGCAAAGGAGATTTTACTTGCAGTGTTTGGAGATATTGAGGAGGCCTTTGATAATACCCTACATGTTTCCATATGTAATGCAGCTGAAAAGGGATAGAACCCTCCACTCTGAAGTGAATATCAGCTATGTTGAAAGGGCGAACCGTCA
>JARQZK010005258.1:25000-27500 GCA_030704885.1 Cynegetis impunctata | reverse complement strand
ATCTGGAAATACACCATTAGTAAAAAATTTATTCATGATATGTGTCAACGATTTAGCAATTAAATAATAATAAAAATAATAATAATCTTTATTGCACCTAATAATTACATAATAAAATAAGTACAAAAGGTGGAAGTTCAGCTATAGCTGTTTTACCACTACCACCAAAACGAAACAATCACTGTATACAATCAATCTGAAGATTCAGACATTTTTTTTATTTAAGGTACCTTTTAAATGTATTGATATTAATACAGTTATTAAAAAGATCCAGATTATCATTCAGAATCTTCACAGCCCTATAAGAAAAAGCTCTTTCAAACTTGGATGACCTATGGTATGGTATATCAAAACTATTACTACTACGTATATTCACACAATGACATACTTCTCTCTCAACCAGGAGTTCATTCAAATATGATGGACTCTCTGAACTCAATATTTTATGTATAACAGCTGCAAATTGACATAGAAACACCAACTCATATTTCAGGATTTTAAGTTTATTATAATCTGGAGTAATCAATACTCTCTTTTATAACTTTCATTTGAATACCATCCCAACCTAAAGCTTTGACTTTCTTCATACCTTTGACGGTGTTTATTATTTCTGCATCGGTAATTTCGAACAAATAACACTACTTACCCTTATGTTTGATCGATTTCGACCGATTTGCATTCGAATGTGGTGTATTCCTTATTTGAATTGAAGTGTTAGAAAAAGACATGTTGAAGTCTTCAAATAATCTATTTGGCTCAGTGTCAAAATTATAATTCTGTGTTCTCTGCGTCCCCAGCGCAGCATTCACTAAATTCCAGACTGTTCTTGATTTGTTTGAAGAATTTTGTATCATGTCTCTAATATGTTTCCGTCTTTCTTCAGTAATCATGTTATCATATTTTACATTAGCTATTCATTCTCAAGAATATCTGAAAGGATATGGGACGACAATAGTCCGACAATAGCATCCGCATAGATATATATATATATATATATATATATATATATATATATATATATATATATATATATATATATATATATATATATATATATATATATATATATATATATATATATATATATATATATATATATATATATATATATATATATATATCTATGCGGATGCTATTGTCGGACTATTGTCGTCCCATATCCTTTCGGATATTCTTGAGAATGAATAGCTAATGTAAAATATGATGACATGATTACTGAAGAAAGACGGAAACATATTAGAGACATGATACAAAATTCTTCAAACAAATCAAGAACAGTCTGGAATTTAGTGAATTCTGCGCTGGGGACGCAGAGAAAACAGAATTATAATTTTGACACTGAGCCAAATAGATTATTTGAAGACTTCAACATGTCTTTTTCTAACACTTCAATTCAACTAAGGAATACACCACATTCGAATGCAAATCGGTCGAAATCGATCAAACATAAGGGTAAGTAGTGTTATTTGTTCGAAATTACCGATGCAGAAATAATAAACACCGTCAAAGGTATGAAGAAAGGCAAAGCTTTAGGTTGGGATGGTATTCAAATGAAAGTTATAAAAGAGAGTATTGATTACTCCAGATTATAATAAACTTAAAATCCTGAAATATGAGTTGGTGTTTCTATGTCAATTTGCAGCTGTTATACATAAAATATTGAGTTCAGAGAGTCTATCATATTTGAATGAACTCCTGGTTAAGAGAGAAGTATGTCATTGTGTGAATATACGTAGTAGTAGTAGTTTTGATATACCATACCATAGGTCATCCAAGTTTGAAAGAGCTTTTTCTTATAGGGCTGTGAAGATTCTAAATGATAATCTGGATCTTTTTAATAACTGTATTAATATCAATACATTTGAAAGGTACCTTAAATTAAAAAAATGTCTGAATCTTCAGATTGATTGTATACAGTGATTGTTTCGTTTTGGTGGTAGTGGTAAAATAGCTATAGCTGAACTTCCACCTTTTGTACTTATTTTTATATGTAATTCTTAGGTGCAATAAAGATTATTATTATTTTTATTATAATTTAATTGCTAAATCGTTGGCACATATCATGAATAAATTTTTTACTAATGGTGTATTTCCAGATGCCCTAAAAATAGCGATAATAAAACCAATGTACAAGAAAGGTGATCATAAGGACCCGAACAGCTATCGTCCGATAAGTCTTCTTTTATTATTTGCGAAAATATTTGAAAAGATCCTAGCTAACAGATTACTGAATTTCTTCCGAAAATTTAAAATACTGTCAGATTTCCAGCACTGGAATTACACCAAGCAATACTGATAGCATTAGAACAAAAGGAATTTTCCTTGGGACTCTTCTTAGATCTATCGGAGGCCTTTGATTATGTTGATATAGATATATTACTTGAGAAACTTGATAAATATGGAACTAGGGACAAACAATTGAAGTTGATGGAGAGCTGCTTGAAGGACATGCCCCAATCAGTGGTTGTGAAAATATATAACATCACTTATCAATCGAAGA
>JARQZK010005258.1:17500-20000 GCA_030704885.1 Cynegetis impunctata | reverse complement strand
ATTGATCTGTCTTGTTAAAACTTCTTTCGGATGTAGCTGTTCTTTGTTATTTATTACGTGCTATTCAGTCTAATATAAATATTCAAAATTGTTATCATTAGAAGGCAAGGGAAACTACAGAAACCTTTACCTATGTAATGTTCGAAAATAATAATAATAGGGTACTATTTATTTAACAGAAAAGAAATAAGTCACGGGAAAATATTAAAAAAGTAGAGCAGAATTATCGGTATAGAACGCTTATATGGAAGCAGCCGTTGACATTTGTTTCGGACTCTTTGGTCCTCATCAGAACGGCGTAGCTAAGTATTGGATTGAAAATTTTGGAGACGAAAATAGTTTAATAAATAAAATAAAATCCTCTGTTATGGAAGAAAATCACTTATTTGTGGTTTATTGTTTGAACTCTCCGGTTTGGGAGATTTGGTCAAACTTTGCCACGGAGGCGATTAATTCCATCCGAGAGATCTCAGAAAGAGTATATTAACATTAAAAAAGAAAATTAGTTTTGGGAAAATATTAAATAAGTAAAGCAAAAATTATCGGTATAGTTCTTTTATATGGAAGTAGACGTTTTTAATGAAATTTTTATTTAGAATTTCAAATTTTTTAAATGGAAAAAGGTACTCACAATATAAAAAATAATGTAGTTTGGGATCATTGCCCTATTTTCAGCTTGCAATATTTAATTATTTATTCGAATTGTTTGTTGCCTGTGATTTATTTTTAATCTTTTGATAATTATTAGCAATAACAGGCTGGTTTGAATCTTAAAAAACTCGATTTAATTAATAAGGTTGACGTTTCACTACGACATTCATAGTTATTCAACGACGTTTGAAAAAAATTGAAAATTCTTTGACATTTATTGACTTGAAAAAATTTAATAGATAAGAATTGATCTGTCTTGTTAAAACTTCTTTCGGATGTGGCTGTTCTTTGTTATTTATTACGTGCTATTTCAGTCTAATATTAATATTCAAAATTGTTATCAATTAGAAGGCAAGGGAAACCTACAGAAACCTTTTGCCTATGTAATGTTCGAAAATAATAATAATAGGGTACTATTATTTAACAGAAAAGTAAATAGTGACGGAAAAATATTAAAAAAGTAGAGCAGAATTATCGGTATAGAACGCTTATATGGAAGCAGCCGTTGACTCGTGTTTCGGACTCTTTGGTCCTCATCAGAACGGCGTAGCTAAGTATTGGATTGAAAATTTGGAGATGAAAATAGTTTAATAAATAAAATAAAATCCTCTGTTATGGAAGAAAATCACTTATTTGTGGTTTTATATATATATATATATACATATATATATATATATATATATATATATATATATATATATATATATATATATATATATATATATATATATATATATATATATATATATATATACATAAATATATATATATATATATATATATATATATATATATATATATATATATATATATGTATATATATATATATATATATATATATATATATATATATATATATATATATATATATATATATATATATATTTATATATATTTATATATATATATAGATATATATACAAAATTATATATATTATATATATATATATATATATATATATATATATATATATATATATATATATAAATATATATATATATATATATATATATATATATATATATATATATATATATATATATATATATATATATATATATATATATATATATATATATATATATATATATATATATAATATATATATATATATATATTATAGTATATATATATATATATATATATATATATATATATATATATATATATATATATATATAAATATATACTATTATAATATATATATATATATATATATATGTATATATATATATATATATATATATATATATATATATATATATATATATATATATATATATATATATATATATATATATATAATATATAATATATATATATTATATATATATATATATATATATATATATATATATAATATATATATATTATATATCCTAACTATATAAAATCTCAATAGTACTTTAAGTATTTTCACGTATGTAGTATATGTAGTACCATATTAATTAATTATTATTAAGACATGTATTATATATATATATATATATATATATATATATATATATATTTATATATATATATATATATATATATATATATATATATATATATATATATTATTATTTTGAACCGGGGTCGTTGTGGCTCGGTAAGGCTTCCGGGAACTGCGACCATGTAGATCTTTTGTTCTCTACCCTACCCATTTATTGAAACCCAAGGAGGTCGTCAATGGTGTTGATAAACCCGACAACATCCTTGGCGGCCTTGGCCGTTACCTCATGGGTATCCAGGACAGATTTCCCCATATGAGTGGTTCTCAGTCCCGCCAACTCTGGACACTTGCATACCATGTGTTCAGCTGTTTCTGCTTCTGATCCACAGAGCCTACAAATATCATCTGCTGAC
>JARQZK010005258.1:10000-12500 GCA_030704885.1 Cynegetis impunctata | reverse complement strand
ACCAAACATAAAGATATGAATTCTTGATTCATATCTTCTTTTTTAAGTTTACAATAAAACAATCAGATAAAATGAAGAAGCAATATATATATATATATATATATATATATATATATATATATATATATATATATATATATGTATAGTATATATATGTTATATATATATATATATATATATAATATATATATATATATATATATATATATATATATATATATATATATATATATATATAGTATACATATAATATATATATACTATATATAATATATATATATATATATATATATATATATATATATATTTTGATGGAATTCCGTCGTTACTACGTGATAATTTAACATGATGAACAAAACTAAATTTGGATTTACTAAGTTTATTATCACAAAATATTTTAAAAAAATAAAAAAAAAAAAATATAAAAAAATATAAAACTGCGATTGCAATTTCGGTCACTAGACCATCATCGGGCAGATTGAGTTAAGAACTTCTCAACTCAATCTGCCCGATGATGGTCTAGTGACCGAAATTGCAATCGCAGTTTTATATTTTTTTATATTTTTAAAAATATTTTGTGATAATAAACTTAGTAAATCCAAATTTATATAGTTTGTTCATATATATATATAATATATATATATATATATATATATATATATATATATATATATATAATATATTATATATATATATATATATATATATATATATATGGTTGTCTGGTTTCCTGGGTTTTTTATCCGCGTAATGGGCTTCGTCTTCGTTGAAGTCTGAACTGAGTTCAGTGTATTCATTCCGACTAACAAGAGCTTACCTGAAGATGGCAAATGTTATTTTGCCGAACACGTCGAGCAGACTTCAACGAAGACGAAGCCCAACGCGGATGCAAATCCGGGAAACCAGACAACCAGATTATCTCCGCGAGAACCTGAAAAGTAACATATATATATATATATACTATTAATATATATATATATATATTATATATATATATATATATATATATATTATATATATATATATATATATAATATATATATATATATTATATAATATAATTATATATATATAATATATATATATTATATATTATATATATATATATATATATATATATATATATATATATATATATATATATATATATATATATATATATATATATATATATATATATATATATATATATATATATATATATATCAGTGGCGGCTCGTGAGGTTTTGGTTTAAGGAGGCTACAAGAGGTGTTAAAAAATACACCATAGGCGAAAATTTTTAGGATTTCAAGGTCAACTGCCTTATAATTTAAAGAAAATCAAAGTAAAACAAGCACCCTAAGCTATTAATTTGTTTTCACTTTCGAGTGTCTTGAGACCTACAACTCCTATTCACAATATTCACAAAAACTCTTCTCAGCCAATTAATCAATTCATCTATTCATTAAATTTTTCTTTCACAAAATAGGTACCTACCTACCTACTTAACGAATTTGTTAACAGCTGGTGAGAGCAAATGAAAAGTTATTATATATTTTTGAAGATTAGCGGGATTCTGCGATCTTTAACGTTAGCAAAATGATCCATAATATCCTCATAAAATTTTTTGTCTTTCGCCAAAAGTTTTACCAATTCCTTTTCAATAGACAACAAACTAATATTTTTCAAACGATCGTGGCTCATTGAATTTCGTAAATAAGTTTTAATTCTCTTAAGAGTGGAAAACGAGCGCTCTACGGAAGCCGATGTCACCGGGATAGAAACAATTAGACATAAGAGTTTATAAACTTGGGGTAAATCTTGATTCAAATCATTATCAAAAAAGTATTTAATAGTCCTCACATGATTCTCATTTTGCCCCAAAATTTCATTGTCATTATAAACAACACACAGTTCACTTTTTATGGCCACCTTATCAAAAAAAGTGTATTTTTGACATAAATTTTCCAAAAGGTTATCTGGAAAATTAGCCGAAAATCCGGTTAACAAATTTTTATTGAGTAAGTCGAAGAAATGCAGTTCTATCAAATCAGAGAACCTTATTTCTATCTGACCCCTAATAGTATCCAAAATTTCATAAAATAATTGCTTATAGTGAAGCTCCATATCTGCTTATCTGAATTTCTTTCGTTTTGGGCTTAATTGAGTCGTATCATCAGTAGTTTGAAATACGGAAAATAGTTTTTTAAAATAAACTTCTGCACGAAATTCTGAAATTTTTTCCGAAAGAAATTTGAGCCGATTTCGTGAGTAAATTACATCTGAAAACTTGTGCTGTAAGATTTGAAAAACTATTACTGTTTGTTCCAAAGTTAATTTAAAGATGTTTAAAAAATATATGAATTCCTTATCTTGTAAGTAAGATATTAATCCGCGTGCTGTATTTAAAGTTACTTTATCGGTGAAAAATTCCTCACTTTCAACTAGGTATAGAATTAAATCCTCAAATCCTAAGCGGCCCCAAACAGAGACATTTTCACTAGTAAAAAGTAAACACTG
>JARQZK010005258.1:0-2500 GCA_030704885.1 Cynegetis impunctata | reverse complement strand
ACCCATACTTTGTATGAAGTAGTAATAAAGTTAAATTATTATTTCATTCTATTATTCTACATTGAAAATTTAATAATTTTATAATTGTATGCATACTTATAAACAATCACATACCTTGCCATGCCAAAAAAAGCCCACACACATCTATACTAAACGGATAAAGTTCTATTAGGTAATTATATGAATATAAATAATTAATTGAATTTATGATTCCTGGATACCTTTTACTAATGATTTGTACATATATTCAATTTGGTGATATTGAATAATTTATGGAGCTTTTTTCATATAAGATTCACAAATTTTTTTATGGAAGAACAAAATAACTGAAGTAACTTTTTTCCTATAAGATGCAGAAATCCATCAGATCAATCAGATTTCATTTCTTTGATTAGGCAGAATGCGAAAGTTTTTATTATAGATCTCATATTTTCTTTTTCTGTTTAATTTTATGTATACCACAAGCTTCAATTTGAAGCGTAGATAAAATAAAATGTCACATACCTGGAATGAAAAAATATTTTTTCCTCTAAATAATCAAATCAAAAGTTTAATTATTCTATCTCTTAATTGGAAATATCAAAATATTTCTAAAACTTCATCTATGTAAATGAAACTCAATTCACTTTCTCTTTTAACAACCGGGATTACCCAGTTACATCCAACGAAATTAATTTCTGGTTTCCCTAACTGTAATAAAGATATCCGATAATTATAAACATTCAATACAATAGTATCTAGTCCTCCAAAATGAAATTGATGCATTTCATATTGGCCAAACCGATGAACTCATCAATAGAAATTATAAAAACTTATTGAATCAAATCTTTACATAAGTCATTACGAACAAAGATCAGAAATTTCACAGAACTTATTAGGTATTATATGAATAAAAATAATTAATTGAATATATGATTCCTGCATTCATTGTATAAATGATTTGTCCATGCATTCAATTTGGTGGACATTGCATAAAGTGTTTTCATAAAGTTTTTATTCCTTACGACATAATTTAATTACTCAGAGAACGCACTCATAACTGAAAAAAATTTTGGATTTGTATTATTTTATTTCAATATTGAGAATATTTTGTTAGATAGTATCATTTGATAGAGATATTATGTATACTATTAGTAATGTAATTGTATATAAATGCGATGTGGGTAGAGCTATGTACAAAAATGTATGATATTATATAACAATAAACTTTATTTCAGAAAATTTATTTATCTAATTACAAAACTTCTTATTTGAAACACTAAATTATTAAAAAATGTAATTTGAACATTCGTTTACATGCATGATAACAGGTCCCTTATACTAGTGGAAAAAAAGTGTACACGTATAAATTTTTTTAAAAAACCTAAATTATATGTGTTATAAATCAGGTGTAAATATCGTATATTATTACGATGAATGACGGCCAGCTTTTTGAATAAGAAAAACTTTTCATATAAAATATAGACAAAATCTCCTAGTGTTTAAAAATTATGATGCTTATACGATACTTTATAATGTTTCACTGTAGAAATAGAAAGAAATAATAATAACACTGTCTTGAAATTGCATATTGGTTTGAAATATGGAATGAGAGATTGCTTTTCAAATATAAATAATAATATTTGACTTTAGAACTATGCAATTGAAAAACGCTATATAAAATGTAGCTAAAGAATAATCATATACAATATAAACAAATAATTTTTTAAATCTTGTGTACTAGAACTGCTTTTTTTTAGGAAACTTTGTGTGATTAGAAATAAATAAAACGTACTGTCTTTTTATTTGATGAAATATCGAACGAACATAAATGTTAAACTTTTTCACTGTACGCCACTGACAATTCGAATAAATTCATTAGTACACTCGATGAATTATATTTGGGTTGAATTCCCTTGTGGAGTTATTTGGGTCTTCTTTTTTCGAATTACATAACTTGCTTGTGAAACATAAAACTACTTTTTGAAAGATATGAAACTTTATTACCAAATTTGGCAGAAAGTTCATAAAATATATTTCACAACTTTGAAAGTTGGGTAGGCTATCGAAATTTTCAGGAAGCAGACGTCTTTTATTAAATTGTACCGAATAAATTTTTGATTCTGGTTGCTATACTATATGATAATTTTGATAACGTGCTATTTTTTCTAGGGATCTGAAATTCGTTCACAAAACTCTTGAACTTTTAGGAAGTTTTTCCCGTTGACCGCAAAAACTGTTGAAAAACATTTTCCGAAATATCATTATATACCTTTGAAAGTACTATTCCATATATTTAGTTTTGATCATTACAACAATTAGATGACCAACAGCTATTTTCTAGTTTTAATTTCAAAATTTGAATTTACGTATTCTGTAAGTAAACCGTCCTTTTGTTTCTTGAAAAATCAAAATTGATATGATTGAAACTTTTTTCGTATACATGAAACGGTTCGAATGCTTGAATAGACTTTATGGAACTTTTTTCATATAAGATTCACAAAATTTTTTATGGAAAAAA
>JARQZK010005257.1:70000-85000 GCA_030704885.1 Cynegetis impunctata | reverse complement strand
GACACTCAGGACACATAACTTAGAATTATTAGTTTTAAGATAGACACCACACACTTCGCAATGCATCTCTGCAGCGATATTGTCGATACACTTGATAGGGTGAAATTCATAGTTGAGATTTACATAAATCGACGTTCCACCATGTTGACGGGTTTCCGACAGTAGAAGCAGCACGCCGGGATTCCGGAAATGACATTTCTGACTCTGGGCTGGATGCGCACCAGTGCTCAACGATGCTTAATATAGCAGGTTTTTCCTTCTTGAGGAATACTTCTATACTATTCATCTTATTCGAAATGCCTTGCGCGTTTATATGAGCAATTTTCAATGAAGTCTTTACAATATACAATATATGAATATATATATATATATATATATACATATATATATATATATATATATATATATATATATATATATATATATATATATATATATATATATATATATATATATATATATATAATTATATTGACTTATGAAATTCCGGACTTTCTCTGAACTATTGTATATACCTAGGCGGTAAAGTGGCATTTTTCAGGCCGAAAGAAGATATGGACAGGCGAGGCGCAGCCGAGTCTGGCCACTTCTTGAGGCCTGAAAAATCACTTTACTGCCATGGTTTAGACATGATTTTTTATCCTACAAAATAATTGTTGGTAAGATTTTGTCTATAAAAATTTTATTACCTGCTTGGAGGCACACCACTCCATAAACAATTTGTATTGGAGGTTATTTATTTACCTTTAGATTTATTCGGTAATAAGTCTAGCGTGACCTGGTTAGCTATATCAGTTATTTCAGGTGGAGTGAGATACATTATTTCACTTAAATAAAGTTAGCACTACCACATGCGAGATGAAAGGTGGCATAATGTGATTAATTTGTCGCTTTTTTGTCGTGATTTTGTCGTGCAAATAAAAATTCGTCGCGAAATTATTTTTTTTTCGAAAACAATGGTGCTGCTAACTTGATATTAAGTTAGCACTACAACCTCTGGAAAACGGTCTTCCAATGATCGGACAAATGTCGCATATGGTGCATAATTTGTCGCTTTATTGTCGTGATTTTGTCGTGCAAAAAAAAAATTTGTCGCAAATTTATTTTTCCTTGAATCGATGTTAATGCTAATTTAGTATCAAGTTAGCACTACCATCCATCTTCTAATATTCTGATGAAAGTCTCGTCTCGCGCATAATTTGTCGTTTTTTTGTCGCGATTTCGTCGTGCAAAAATTAAATATGTCGCTAAACTTTTTTTCATAAACATAATGGTAGTGCTAACTTGATATTAAGTTAGCACTACCACCTCTTGAAAACGGTCTTCCCATGATCGGACTAATGTCGCATCTGGTGCATAATTTGTCGCTTTTTTGTCGTGATTCTGTCGTGCAAAGAAAAATTTTGTCGCGAAATTATTTTTTCATAAATCGATGATAGTGCTAACTTGATATCAAGTTGCACTACCAACCATCTTCTGATATTCTGATGAAAGTCAGAGTTATGATTCAAATATGAAAAAAAATTTCAAGAACAATGAAAACGCATTGTTTTTCACGTCATAATTATAATTATTATATTAATTAATTCAACTTTTTTTATATTCTACGTTTTTTTTAGTCACCATGCCGTAATCTATTAAATTTCTAATAAAAACTCGCCGATCGAAAATGAGAAATGTGGCCGCTGCTGAATTGATTACTCTACACTGTTGGGGATGTTATTTTTATTTCGATAGTAGTAGGTACCATAAAAAAATTTTCAAAGTTACATTGTGAAATTATATTGTACGAATTATGTAACAAATACGAATTAGATTGAATGAAAAATCGTATTTCCTACATGTAGCGCTATATTTGTTTCCCCACGTCATGAAATAGTTATTTATGTACCAAGTGCGTTATATAGATCCTTATGCCCTGAGGGAAACATTCGGCCCGAGGGCCTCTGGCCCGAGGGATGAATGTTATAATATATAATAAGGATATATATATATTATATAATAAAATAATTTTATTTTTCACTTGTATATAATATGTTTATTTCACCTTGGATACGGTTGCTATAAACACACTCATTATGCCCTAAAACATTATGCCCGCATTTGCGGGCATAATGGATTCAAAACGCCCGCTTATTGTACTAGGAGAAATGAAGCAAATTTCGTTGATTAAATACCTCATAATCCTTGTCGTATACGACTCTGGATTTCTCCGGCAATGAATTATTCGCAGCTTTGGCTGCATTTTCTATGATATTCTTGGGTAAATTCATTTTCATTTCCATTATTTCTATAAGACTACACAAAGAAAGCAGCATGACACTCACTGAATATGATGACAAAAATATTCACAAACGTCAAACTATCAACAAATGACATGCCTACTATGAGAAGGAATAGGAGCAATGAAACGATTTTAAAATCGCTTTTTCATCATAATATAATAATTTTTATTTTTCACTTGTATATAATATGTTTATTTCACCTTGGATACGGTTGCTATAAACACACTCATTATGCCCTAGGCCATTATGCCCGCATTTGCGGGCAAAACGCCCGCTTATTGTACTAGGAGAAATTAAGCAAATTTCATTGATTTAATACTTCATAATCCTTGTCGTATACGACTCTGGATTTCTCCGGCAATGAATTATTCGCAGCTTTGGCTGCATTTTCTATGATATTCTTGGGTAAATTCATTTTCATTTCCATTATTTCTATAAGACTACACAGAGAAAGCAGCATGACATTCACTGAATATGATGACAAAAATATTCACAAACGTCAAAATATCAACAAATGACATGCCTACTATGAGAAGGAAAATGGATAGGAGCAATGAAACGATTTTAAAATCGCTTTTTCATCATATATCAATATAATAATTTTTTCGTGAAAAATAAAATCTTGTATGCACCGCGTGCGTTACTAGATCCTTATGCCCATCGGGCAACATTCATCCCTCGGGCCAGAGGCCCTCGGGCCGAATGTTTCCCTCAGGGCATAATGATCTATATAACGCACTTGGTACATAAATAACTATTTCGTGAAAAATAAAATCTTGTATGCACCGCGTGCGTTACTAGATCCTTATGCCCATCGGGCAACATTCATCCTTCGGGCCAGAGGCCCTCGGGCCGAATGTTTCCCTCAGGGCATAAGGATCTATATAACGCACTTGGTACATAAATAACTATTTAAATCATCAAGGTCACTGTTATAAATACATTCCCGAATTCAAAATTTCCCACGCTTGAAAGCTTGCATCTTCTCGACATGTACCCACCGCTAGATGGCAGCCTATGCTCCCTAGCACTTTTAAAAGCAATGAGTTTTTGTGGGTCACCGACACCTGACTAAAAGAATCCAACCTTTCTGATTGAGGTTAGAGCAAAAGAAATTTTCGTATTGTGAAAATTGTTATCGTGATATAATTAGTGATCGGGATCAAGAAACGAGAGGACTTAGTGAGCCATAAAGATCGTGAAAGAGTCATTCTTAAATATAAAGCAGATATCGTGAAACGAAATGTGATTGTTTCTGCTAAAAACGATGTTCGGGCGAAAATCGCGTCGGAATTGGGTAACAAAGTAAAACCAGTTGCCTTGCACTCGATAACAGTGTCGAATAGATACAGATTTGTTGGACAAGTTTCTTGGTCGCAAAAATACACCTTAATTTCATATATTTAGAAAAATCTACTAAGTTGACGCAATTTCGTTCAATTAATTTATAATAAAAAATTGTGTGAATATGGATTCTCGAGAACTTTAACCAGGGTTGCAAAAAACATGTATTTTTAGTTTTATAAAAAACACATGTTTTTTTTAAAAACGTTTTTTTTGTTTCATACATGGTTTTTATTGTTTTTGAATTTTATGTTTCAAACAAATAAAACTTAGAAAAAACATTGTTTAAAACATATTTTTTCAAACATAATATTAATTTAAAATATTTGATCTATTCGTCCGACTCTATACTAAACTGTCTCGATCAGCTGTGTTACGAACTACGTCGCGCTACCGCCGTAAGGCTGTACCGGTGAATCCCCGAAATGAGAAAACCAATTGCTTTGAGGAACCATTGGCCTGGGGGAACCACAGACCATTTATAAATTCGCATTGCAAGTTGGCTATTGCAATAACGTCTACTGTACTGTTAGTTATTTATTTAAGAAAGTTATTTTGTGTTGTTTACCGTTTTAAACGTAAGCAGATGTTTGAAACATGTTTGAAACAGTTGATTAAACGAAATGTGTATACTTAAAGAACCTTTAATTATACTTTCAAACAAAATATTTGTCTTTCCCTCCCTTCGCTTCACAGGAGTATTGAGAGAGACATTTTGAAAATTAGTTGCGCCAGATTCGACTTCTATCAAACTAAAATGAAATGAGTATTTTCGGCGAGAAGTTTTTTTTACCACCACTCATTTTGTCTTATACTAAGACTCTGTTTTGAACAGATTAGAAACTTTGTTTGGAATAAATTTAATTGAGTTTTTATGAAAAACAGCCATTATCAATTGATTAATATTGAGCCTTAAGAATATGCATTGTATGGTGACCCGTCAATGGTTTTACTTTATGGTCAACTATGGAAATTTTAAATTCATCAAAAGAAAAAAGTTTCGCGACATATTTAATTTTTACACGACAGAAAAACGACGAATTATGCGCGAGAAGAGATTTTTATCAGAATATAAGAAGATGGTTGGTAGTTCAACTTGATATCAAGTTAGCAGTATCATCGATTTATGGAAAAATAATTTTGCGACAAATTTTTTTTTTGCACGACAAAATCACGATAATATGCACCAGATGCGACATTTGTCCGATCATCGGAACACCGTTTTCAAGAGGTGGTAGTGTTATATTAATATCAAGTTAGCACTACCATTATGTTTTTTAAAAAAAATTTCGCGACATCTATAATTTTTGCACGACGAAATCACGACAAAAAAATCATGCATGAGACGAGACTCTCATCAGAATATTAGAAGATGGTTGGTAGTGCTAACTTGATACCAAATTAGCATTATAATCGATTTAAGGAAAAAAAAATTTACGACAAAATTTTTTTTTGCACGACAAAATCACGACAAAAAAGCGACAAATTATGCACCAGATGCGACATTTGTCCGATCATTGGAAGACCGTTTTCCAGAGGTGGTAGTGCTAACTAAATATCAAGTTAGCACTACCATTGGTTTCAGAAAAAAATAATTTCGCGACCAATTTTTTTTTGCACGACAAAATGACGACAAAAAGGCGACAAATTAATCACATTATGCCACCTTCCATCTCGCATGTGGTAGTGCTAACTTCATATATATCATTATTTCTTCTGATTCAGACTCCATAACTTAGAACAAATATCAAAATACGACAACTTATGATTGAATTGACAACTGCTAAATATTTATTTTTATACTGACGTTTAATTGTCAACTGGAGGGCCAGCTAGCGTGAAAACGTAAAATAGTATATTGTATAATTAGTGGGAAAAGCATTATATTCCCAAACGACTGTGATAATTACCAGACGAGGAGCGTAGCGACGAGTCTGGTAACACAGGAGTTTGGGAATATGCTTTTCCCACGAATTATACATACTATTTTTTCTCCGATCGTTGATTTACATTTAAAAACTTAATTAATTAAAAAATATTTCATCCAAGATGTAAGCAAGTAAGTCTAAATAAGTTTCTCTATGTTCATATTGAAATATAGGAGTAGTAACCATGGAAATTACTCTGTTATGACAAAAGTAAAATAATTTTAAAGCTGGTTTTGTTTGATTCGTTGTATTTTATAAGGAATTAAAAAAGAATTAGTAAACATGAACACTGATAGTGATTATTTGTTGTCTTGCACGACTCCTGAACTAGTAGAAGCCACGAACGGGGCTTCACTTAATTTACTTCCGGCAAAATCCAGCGAGAAGTATGAACTTGAGTACCAACGCTTCATGAATTTTTGTAGAAAAAACAATAGTGTATCCTTTTCTGAGAATGTACTGATGGCGTATGTTGCTGAATTGGCTAAAACAATGAAATCTTCGACGTTGTGGGCACATTATTCCATGCTTCAATCAACTTTGTCTGTTAAAAATAATATTAATATTGCCCAGTACCAAAAACTGAGAGCAGTTTTAAAACGTCAAGCTACAGGATACAAAAAATGTAAATATTAACAACAATTATAAAAATTAAAACCATACTTTGTTTCATTCTAATGTAATAATCCATTTGTTACATTACCACACGCTACAGCAGTGCGGTAAGAATATTACCGCACTGTTATTTTCTAATTGCTTAGCAACTGACCACTATTCTGGAATGTTGAGCTTTTCGCATAGAAAACAGGTCAAAATAGTGTCACTTTTCCCACGATCGGAGAAAATAGTATATTGTATAATTAGTGGGAAAAGCATAATATTCCCAAACGACTGTGATAATTACCAGACGAGGAGCGTAGCGACGAGTCTGGTAACACAGGAGTTTGGGAATATGCTTTTCCCACGAATTATACATACTATTTTTTCTCCGATCGTTGATTTACAGTTAAAAAATTAATTAATTGAAAAATATTTCATCCAAGATGTAATCAAGTAAGTTTAAATAAGTTTCTCTATGTTCATATTGAAATATAGGAGTAGTAACCATGGAAATTACTCTGTTATGACAAAAGTAAAATAATTTTAAAGCTGGTTTTGTTTGATTCGTTGTATTTTATAAGGAATTAAAAAAGAATTAGTAAACATGAACACTGATAGTGATTATTTGTTGTCTTGCACGATTCCTGAACTAGTAGAAGCCGCGAACGGGGCTTCACTTAATTTACTTCCGGCGAAATCCAGAGAGGAGTATGAACTTGCGTACCAACGCTTCATGAACTTTTGTAGAAAAAACAATAGTGTATCCTTTTCTGAGAATGTACTGATGGCGTATGTTGCTGAATTGGCTAAAACAATGAAATCTTCGACGTTGTGGGCACATTATTCCATGCTTCAATCAACTTTGTCTGTTAAAAATAATATTAATATTGCCCAGTACCAAAAACTGAGAGCAGTTTTAAAACGTCAAGTACAGGATACAAAAAATGTAAATATTAACAACAATTATAAAAATTAAAACCATACTTTGTTTCATTTTAATGTAATAATCCATTTGTTACATTACCGCACGCTACAGCAGCGCGGTAAGAATATTACCGCGCTGTTATTTTCTAATTGCTTAGCAACTGACCACTATTCTGGAATGTTGAGCTTTTCGCATAGAAAACAGGTCAAAATAGTGTCATTTTTCCCACGATCGGAGAAAAATTATTTTACCGCCTAGCCGAGAAAAGGTCTACTTTCTCGCCTCCGTAAAGCTGGTAAAATTCAACTTTCTTATAGTGTAGGATAAAAAAATATTTTTTTCCGAAAATTTAATTTTCACGTTTTGTCTATGGACATTTGTATATTCATCAAATGAAAACAGAAAAAGCAGTATATTTAGTGGGGCACCCGGCTGGAATGAAGTTCCTTCCGTTTTTTAATATCTACTAAACGCACATTGAAAAAAATTTATAACGTTAGAAAGTATTTAAATGAAGAAATTGGGAATGTTATTCATTTTAGGATTTATATAATTCATCGAGAGTGAATGAAAACTATGATATCTTCAGGAGAGCAAAGTTTACTCAGAGTTCAGTAGAACCAAAATAATATCCTCATTAGGGTCATGTTTAACAAAACATGTGTTATGAGTAAAATATTAACAATATAACATATAGTGGAACAGTGAATCACTATGCTATTAAAAAATTGTGTCCTTCATTAATTCATTCAAATCCCTGATAATCATTATTTATTCGTATAGAGAGTATCAATTTCTCCACTCTGAAATCATACGTAGGTAATCTGTTATACGTAACTCATTCTATCCTCTTTATAATATTCACAGGAATATTTCTATATTTTCTTAATTAATAATGCATATTAGTCACATTTTCAGGTCTAGTTTTCATTCGCTCTAAGTATCTGAATTGTAAGGTGCGATAAGGAACTTGATTCCAAATATCCAAAGCACACTTATCAAATCACTGAATCTTTTATATCTTCTCATATTTTTCATTTTAGCTAGCTATTAGTTGAACAAATCAATACTTTCAAGTACAATCTCAATTTAGATTATTGATAATTATTATTCTTTAAGTGAAAATAAATTATGTTAACTATATAATCAGATCATAGAAATAAAGCAACGAATATGAATAGCTTACTCAATTCAGTGCATTCATTCAAAATACTCCCATATTCTATTTGCACAAAAAACAACTAGGTATGAGCAACTTTACTATTAACTTTATTTTCGGTTTATCTTGCCTCCACTATTTTCACTGATAGTACTGATAAATATGACAACAAAATGTTTTATGTTATATAGATATTGTACGCTTTAATGATTCACTTTTACGGTTTACAACTATAAAAAGTCACACATTGCTTTTTTATTATTATGAAAATTTCCGCCGAAGTTATGTTCTTAATGATGTTATACAGTTGTGTGAATACTGATATTTGAAAGTACATAAAAACCAATCTATTTATAATTAAACTGTGCTGTGAATTCAGTGATATACAAATTCTTATATCTAGTGTTATGACTTTATCATTCAATTGTTTCTTTACTCAATGGATAAAACTTATGGCATCCATAAATGTGCAGTATTCATTTATATACAAGTTGACTTTTGATGCGATAGATAATATTCTCATGAGTGACTTCAGACGTCTTCAGATTCACAATGAAATACTTTTTATTTATTGGAAATATTTTTAATTATTGGTAGTGTTACTTACAGAAAACATAGGAGCAACAAAGCTCTGTCAGTAAAGTAGTATCTTAATCAATTTTTTGTTATTTCTACAATACAAATTCTTAATGTTAATTTGGAGGTGTTGTAGAGGAGAGCAAAACCTTAAAAGCCATGAAGTAACATAGGAGCTCCACATGAAAATAGTAGAAATTGAGAGAAATAGTTCAAACTACCAGAAAGCACTTACCTTAGATATAATTAATCCACGTATAAGATTTTAATCTAACCCAATTTGGAGGAATTGTGGAGAGCCTCTATGAAAAAGCATGAAATCTCTCACACCCATTTCTCTAACTTAATCTGCAGAAGCCGTGGAGCTCCGTAAAACCTCAGAAACCATGAAAATTGAGTAGTCTTTACATAAAAATTCAATTACCAAAAAGCAGTCCGTAACGTAAACTCAAGGTAGGTACATAAAAATTTTCAACCCTTTAAACCGTTACCAACCTAACCATTCTGGCGGAGGCGGCTGCTAGGGCTATAGGTAATGGAGAACAGTTGGGTGTTGTGTTGACAGATTGTGCGAAGGCTTTCGATAGGGTTGACCATGGATTGCAGGTTGCTAAGCTGGGCAAATTTGGTTTTTCATCGGATGCATGTAAATTTATGAAATCATATCTTACCATGAGAGCTCAGCAGGTTAAAGTGGGTGGGGAACTATCTGAGCGGTACATGGCGACCTCCGGGGTGCCACAGGGCAGTAACCTTGGACCCTTGTTATTTTCAATTTTCATAAATGACTTACCTGATCGTGTGAGGCATTCACAAAGCTTCCTTTTTGCCGATGACTTCAAGTTGTTTAGACACGTATCATCTGCTGATGAATGTCATCGACTGCAGAGTGATTTGAATTCTGTGTTTCAGTGGTTTAACGAAAATAGAATGTCGATAAATATTAGCAAGTGTCATGTATTGTCCTTCACGCGCAGAAGACGGGTCATGAGGTTTGACTATATGATAGATTCTTCATTGTTGAGTAGGGTGAGTAGCTGTAGGGACCTTGGAGTATGCTTTCAAACAAACTCAAACTTTATTCAGCATTATGAAAACATTGTGAATCATTCATACAAGATTCTTGGTTTCGTAATTAGAAATAGTCGGTATTTCAAAGATATCAAAACGATAATAACATTGTACAATTCACTGGTAAGAAGTTTGGAATATGCTTCAGTTGTCTGGGCGCCACGGTCCGCTGTTCATGTTGACATGATTGAAAGAGTACAAAAGAGATTCCTAAGATATCTATATTCAAGAGCACACGAAACTTTTTTTTCTTAAAGGAGTATGTTAGCTGAATTTGAGATAGTGAGATTGAAGGTCAGACGAGACCTGAATGATGTGTTGTTTATATACAATGTTGTCAACAACTTGAAGTATAAGAAATTTTCTCTAATTAACAGCATGTCATTCAGAGTTCCAAAGATCAGTTTGAGAGTCAGGGAAAGAAGTCTGTTTCAATGTGTGCCTGTAGGTGTTTCCCCTGTGAATAGAATGTTGAGTGAGTGTAATGAAATGATATAGATCTCTTCACTACTTCAGTGAGGCAGATTAGGGCTGTAATTTAAAATTGAATGTCGTAAAATATGTACTGATATATAAGTTACGTTATTATTCTATATCATTGTACCATTCTATGTATTATCTTTTGTTCATGTCTTTCTTTCTCTTTTAATTAATCTTAGTACGTAGTAGTGTAGCTGGTGAGCACTCATACATGTAATTACAATAGATTGTGTTTGTAGGAGTATAAATAAATAAATTAAATGAATTAACTCAATTGGGTGTCAACCCTAGATGGCTGAATTTTGGACACATCATTTACAATCAGTTCAAAAAAAAATTGGTCCTACACCTTTCCCGCTACTCCATTCCTCAAAGTTGGAAATTTCAACTGAAATAACCCAAGTATTGATAGTTTTATTCTGCCTCAAGAACAACCTCAGATAAACACATAATTTATATATATATATTCCACAGTTATAAAGCTCTTGATAATGGTTTAAAAGTCCGAAGCATAATGCCGAGTAAATAAAGCAGTTTGAAAAAAATAAAATCTCAAAAATCCGGGTAGATATGCTATAACACGAATTTCCGGCACCTCACTGTTGACTTAAGATGCAGTGAAATAGTTATTACTCTCGAGGAAATCACCAGGAATAATTTTCTCCATAATAGTTTTGTTTTTTTAATTTTTTAGGAAACATTGTTGGCCTTATTCAAATATTTCCTGAAAGATGGTGTAAGTACATATTTTTGTTTGGGATATATTTGGTGTAATGCGGGTTGATTTTCTTTTGAACAAATACACAACCTGCATAAACATAACATTTTGCTAACCGATCAAAAAAACCTTATTGATTCCTCTTTATTCAATATATTCAAACAATAACGTAAAATGTTGTTCCTGCTAACTGTATTTTAAGCAGTTACAGCGAAAAGACTGACCAATATTACCCACTTCTTGTTGAGATAATAGGCAGTAAAACTTTATATTGTTACAGTTTTGAAACCAGTCGATCTAATAATGGTATAGTAACCGAAATTACAATCGCAGTAAACTGTTATAACGTGACAGATAAACATCGTAGCGTAATGAAAAGGAAACATGTCATTGGATAAAATGAAGTATTGTATAAAACAAAATGTATTCAAAGCGGTTTAATACTTGAAAACAATTATGAAGATAAGGAGCTTTAAAAACTATAATTATATCAATTTTCTTGGAAATAATAACTTTGAAAAATATTGTAAAAATTAGCTGTGATTCTCTGATATTCCAAGTCAACTATGAAGTAAGAATATTCAGATATAAGGTACAATATTAATTATTCAATATACCTCATATCGTTTTCCTTATAATTGGAATCTATCATTGTCAGAGTCCATATTCAATTTGAGCTTCCAATCTTACTAAATTGATGATCAAAAAGCATTAGTTTAAAGTGCAGCTCTCTGTAATCTTCTGGAGGCACGAACGCAAGACTCTTGCAAGTTCTCATGAATAATTTTAACTAGTCTTTCGCAGGATTAATTATTGATGTATTTGAAACTTTCAATGAATATCTAAGTTGAACTGATCATCAGGTACTCATGAACTAATAGCTAGGATGGGTTGACATGAGAAGTTTACAAATATATTTTTTCTTTAATGAAAGTTTAGTCATCGAGGACCCTTCGGAGGGTATGACATATATTTTTAAAAAATTTAAGAATTTTTTCAATTTTAAATTTGTTTTGACTGCCTATTGACAATTTCTATGTGGTTAAAGTTGATAAGTTAGTGCTCTTTGGTGGTTTGAATTTTTTATCCACAACCACTGTCATTTGTATTTAAAGATTTCAATAGTGGTAGATGGTTTAAATTTCGTACGTAGATTGATTTTACTAAGGAAAGTGCTTTTTGGCGGTTTCAACAATTTATCTTAACTGCCATTTTAATGTCGAGATTTCATGGTTTTTGTAGATTTTTAAGATTTGGTCATCCCCACAGTCCCTCCAATTTGACTAAGGGGATTGAGGTGTAGAAAAAAAAAACAATGGTGAAATACTACCTTAGTGCCGGAGCTGTTTCTCACTATTTTCATTCATTTATTAATTCTCAAACGTTAATTTTTTTGATTTTGCCTGCTGTTCAATACATAATATAAACCGGAAGTTCCTACAATACTTCTTTTTTTATATCTTGCTTCTTCATTTCAACTGTACAATTTTTGAGTGTGACTAATTTGATTGTCATTTTCAGAAAACTATTCGAAATAGATGAAAATGCTCTCAAAGAAAAACTAATATTGAAGCAAACTGGAAATAATGTCTTTATATATTAGAGTAGATTCCATGTGTTCAGAAGATTAAATATACAAATTGCATGAATTAATAAATAACTTTCATCAGATGTATATGTATACAGTCAAAATTATGGAACAAATTCATTTTCTCAGAAGGATAATATTTGGCAACAGAATCCTGAAACAGGTCAATTTTTATTTCACTTTCACCAAGTTGTTATGCATTTTTGAAGGATGTTTGTGGCACCCTGTGCCATCCCCATTAACCCTCTAAATTTTTTGAATAGGGAAAGTGGGTCATGTGGTACTTTTTTTGGCCTGGTTTTCTTTACAGGCGTGCAAAAATGTTCAAGAAAAATTTTTTGTTGTTGAAAAATTAGTTAGTTCAAAGAGGTTTTCAGTATGTGCACTTTGTATGGCTCATTTACTTTGGGACGATGGCACCTGATGAAATTTGTCACGGAATGAAAGTCGACCATTACAGTTTTGTTCATGCATAAATTTCAACCCTCTCACGTGAAAAATTAGAATGTGTGAAACACTGCGCTTCAGTTATGATCTTAAGTAGGTACGTTATTAGTACATTCCTACTGAATTTGAAACTTTTCGATAAAATGTTTCAATTCAAAGAAAGATTTCTGACAACGCTATGTCATCAATGTTATGAATGTATGTGTAACCATGTACAACCATGTAGAGATTTGAAATTCGAAGTAATAAAATTGTTTTCATGCTCATGGCTGAAAAAAAACGTACATAACATGTGGCGTTCAAATGCGGCCGGTATTATATCATACGATGAATGTCTTACTTTCAGAAAATTTGAATTCAAGTTGCCTTCAATCGTTGCTCAAATTCGAGTTCATTGTTTTGAAAATCGGAAAAGAAATGCCTCAGTTAAATGAAAAACAGAGAATTGCAATTTTAATGATGATCGTGTGGGGCGATAGAGTCCGTACTCAACAGGAAGTTTGTGATATTTTTAACGCTTAATATCCAGAAAGACCAATCACAAGGTCAACGGTCAGTAAAATTGAAAGGAAATTCACGGAGTACAGACATGTTAGACATATTCCAAATGCTGGACGACCCGGAACCTCTGAAGACACAAAACTGAATGTCTTGGTGGAAATTGAAGAAAATCCTCACAGTACTTCACGACAGTTAGCGGAACATAATAACATTTCTCAGAAGACTGCTTCACGCATTTTGAAGGCAGAAAAATATCACCCGTATAAAATTCAGCTACATCAGGAATTAAACGAAGATGATCATGATCGACGGAATCAGTTTTGTGAAATTATGCAAGATGCGTTGAACCAGAATCCGCAATTCATCAGAAAAATTGTGAGAAAATCCGCATTGGATGGTGGAAGCACATACGCAACACCCACAGAAAGTAAATGTATGGGCTGGGATCATTGACGGCAGAATAATCGGGCCTTTTTTTTCGATGGAAACCTCAACGGTGCAAGGTATTTAGAATTCCTCCGGAATGAGCTTTTACCCGCTCTTACCAATATTTTTCCGAATCAAAATGACCCAAACATACCAAATTGCACAATATGGTTTCAACAGGATGGAGCACCTGCGCACTATGCGCGTTCTGTGCGCGAGTTCCTGGACAATGCGTTTCCTGATAGATGGATTGGAAGACGCGGTCCCATAGAGTGGCCAGCCAGGTCTCCAGATCTGACACCGCTCGATTTTTTCTTATGGGGCTACCTAAAATCGAAAGTGTACATTAATAGGCCCGAAAATTTGGAAGACTTGAAAAACCGAATAAGGTTCGAGATTTGATTATTGCATCCAGAACGATGGTGGCCACTTTGAACATTTAATTTAACTTATCTTGTGATGCACAATGATTCTCCGGGCGGTACTTCAGTGCCGAAATAAATTTCCAATGTCACTCCATTTTTTTCTCCATTAAAGAGTTCGTAGGGGTTGAAAGTTGTGCACGAACAAAACTGTAATGGTCGACTTTTATTCGGTGAAAAATTTCATCAGGTACCATCGTCTCAAAGTAAATGAGCCAGTACAAAGTGCACATACTGAAAACCTCTTTGAACTAACTAATTTTTCAATAAAAAATTTTTTTTTGAAAATTTCTGCACGCCTGTAAAGAAGATACAAAGACCTTGCCAAAAAAGTACCACATGACCCACTTTCCTTATTCAAAAAATTCTGAGGGTTGATGGGGATGGCACAGGGTGCAACAAAAATCCTTCAAAAATGCATAACAATTTGGTAAAAGTGAAACAAAAATTGACCTATTTCAGGATTTTGTTGCCAAATATTTTTCTTCTGAGAAAATTAATCTGTTCCATAATTTTGACGCGCACTGTAT
>JARQZK010005257.1:20000-60000 GCA_030704885.1 Cynegetis impunctata | reverse complement strand
ATCATCCCTATGCTATCCATATTTTCATTAGTGCAGCATTTAAATGAAAATGATTTAGATAAGCCTTAAAAGTTTAAATAATTTTTGTTTGTATGATTTAACCGGGGTGCCATTACGATGATTTTAAATGTCAAATACGATCGTGGCTATCCTAGATCTAATTGTTTAACGATTAAATGAAAATCGCCATATAAAAATATTAAATTGGCAATATTTCGAAAACTTCAAATTTTAGGTACAGATAACTTTATACAAAGTTACCTTCTTTTCAAATGCTAAATACTACAAAATAAGAAAAATGTGGGGTTTCTATTTGAAAAAATTGATTTTTGTCAGTTTTTTCAATCTCATTTTAGATCTTTTTTTTCGAACAGCATGTATGATTAGTTATTCAAATACTATACAAAATTTATTGAAGCAAGTCTTTTTCAATAAGGAATCCACCCCAAAGTAAGTAATACGGGAATCTTTATAGGAACAATTGATAATTATATTAGGGCTTGCACTAGTCATTTTTGACATAAAAACCTAAATATTTCAAAAACGCTTAGACTTAGGTATAGGACATAATACATAAAATCTGCCAAGAATCTTGCGTAGAATCTAAAACTGTATTAATATATAGGGTATGCAATTTGAAATAAGCGAGTTGGTATCTACTTCCGGTATAACCGGAAGTGCCACCATCTTGAAAATATTTCAGTCGAGTTGCCCCTATCAACATTAGTATACTGTCAAATTTTCAAAAGTTTCCTATGTGTAGTTTTCCATATACAGATCGCGTTCTTTCCCGGTGGGACACCCTGTATATATATATATATATATATATATATATATATATATATATTTATATATATATATATATATATATATATATTTATATATATATATATATATTTATATTTTTATATATATATATATATATATATATATATATATATATATATTATATATACACCAATATATATATTATATATATATATATATATATATATATTTATAAACATATATATATATATATATATAATATATAATATATATATATATATATATACTATATACTATATATATAAATATATATATATATATATATATATATATATATATATATATATATATATATATATATATATATACAGTGAGTTCTGGCCATTTCAATAATTAATAGTTGAAATTGAAAAAGGACCCTGAACATACACCCATTTATACACTCACAACGTATATATTTCTCAAGTATGTTACTACCACATACCTGGAACATGTTTCTCTGATAGCAAACATCAAATTTCACACTCATCGCTGTAAGTAATTATTTGATGGTGTGAGAGTTACATTCTACATTCTAATACTAGTAGCATGTAAAGCGTTCAATACTGTTAACCCTGCAGCACTTCCATACTCCGCACAGTGAATTGTTGTATCCAATTAAGCATCGAGCTAAGTACTCTTCTCTGTCCTGAGGTTCGATTATATCATATTCCCAGCGATCCATTCATGATTGATGCAGTTTGAGAGTTTACAGAAAGCAAGATGATCTCATTAGGTGGTTGCGGTTAAGGCTCTATGTTTGATAGGGTTAATGTTCCCCAACATCTTCGTACGAGGGAACGTGTTCGATAATAGTCGAGATAGCATCAGATATTATTTATCGGATCCTATTCGATTGGACATCCAATCCCATTTTCAGGTCAGTGAGACATATCGACATTGCGTAAATCAATCATTACTTAAATTCTGTAACCATAGGTTTGATGGCTATTCAACCCTAGAATACTATGGTTCGTCAAAATTAGACGGTCGAACTAATTTAATCATATAACTTCAAGATTATTCGTTAGCCTCTTTAGTGAGCCTGTGACTTTTCATCAGTTGGTGTTTAGATGCCATGTCTGTATGCCAGTGGCAATGTGTAAAGTTTTTCGAGTAAATTTTTTCTAGATAGCTGGAAGATCCGTCGTCAAATTTACGTAACGATAGTATTTTATTTTCAGAACCACAGGCTGCATCAAGTAATGAATATATACATACTAAAGAAAAAATGACCATATAGGTACGTACGCTATTTGTCCATCAAAGAAAAGAAGAATGTGGTACATATGCGCTATTTGTCCTTCAAAGAAAGAAGAATGACCACTTTGTACAGGGTGGGCCAAATTGGACACTTTTAAAGGGAAAGTCCTGTTTTTAAACTAGATAGATGAAAACTGATGGCGGTGTCTGTGGCTCAATTTTTATGACAAACTCAATGGTGAAAATGTTAGTTTTCGAAAAATTGCTGTAACTTTTTTCCTGTCAAAAATTTTTTGGGTCTATGAAAACATTTTCGAAGCACTTTTTTACGTAGAATTCAATGGTTTAAGTAATTTATTTTTTAATGTCATACATCAACAGTTATGGACGGAAAAATAATTTTTTTAAATGAGACACCCTCTATATTTATGCCTATTACGAAAGAACTTAAAATTACCATTTCAAAAATGTAGCACACATGTCGTTTTACTAGAGTCATCTCTGAAATTCAGAGCTTTCAAGTTTATTCATGCAGACTTTGAAACGCACACTATGAACAAAGTAGGCGTTGGACGAAGCGGCAATAAAACAGGAAGCAAGTGTTCACTAGTAGCTGTCAAATTTTGATATAATTAGTAAAGGCGCTCTTCAATTTGTGGTTTTTATTCATTTTTCAATCACTTTTGCAATGAAGTATGATAATTATGAAAAATGGGATATGATAGCCTGTTTTATACTAACCGGGGAAAATGTAGATGCAGCAAACAATTTGTATTGCGTGAGGTATCCAGATAGAAGGCAATCTTTTAGAGACATTTTCGCAAGATTGCAACACAACCTAATTGATGGTGGTCAATTTGAAAAGATAAGGCCAAAATCATATGCATCAACTAGGGATAGGGAATTGAAAGAAATAGTCGTTTTACGAGCTGTTGCTAATAATGCGAAAACGTCAATGCGAAATTCAAAAATTACAACAGGCCTACCAAGAACTCACGTTAGGCGAATTTTGAAAAAGTATAAATTCAAGCCATACAGGCCCAGAAGAGTTCATGAACTCAGACCAGGATATTTTGAACGCCGCATGGATTTTTGCCACTGGTTCCTGGAAAATTGTAACCAAGTGCTTGATTTTTCATCAAATTGTATTTGGCCAGATGAAGCTTATGTCAGCAGTGCTGGTATTTTCAACCGCTATAAATCTCATTCTTGGGTACAACAGAAACCTCCTTCTATTGTGAAGCAGAGAAGTCAAGGAAGATTTGGATTCAGTGTATGGGCAGGTGTTTTTAGGGGTAGAATTATCAGCCGCGTCATTTATAATGGCACTCTAGCTTCTCAGAGGTATTTAGAATTATTAAGGCAATATATTGAACCCCTTGTTGACGAACTGCCGCTAATGGAGCTCAGGAAAATATATTTTCAGCAAGACCGGGCTTCGCCTCAAAAGACTGCAATTTTTTGGCTGCAAATTTTGGCAATAATTGGATAGCCAACCATTGGCCGGCCAGGTCACCGAACCTAACGCCTATGGAGTTTTACCACTGGGGAAGGTTGAAAGATCTTATTTTCAAACTTTCGACATTTTGAACACTTCTTCTAAAGAAATATTTTGTTCTTTATTATTATTAATATTGTTTTAGTTTTATTTATTAGTGTAAATATAGTATAAATTGTTATCAGCTTTACTGAAACTATGTGTTTTAAGTACTGCTGTCAACAGCTTTCCTAACCATTGATAGCTACTAGTGAACACTTGCTTCCTGTTTTATCGCCGCTTCGTCCAAAGCCTACTTGTTCATACTGTGCGTTTCGAAGTCTAAATGAATAAACTTAAAAGCTCTGAATTTCAGAGATGACTCTAGTACAACGTCAAGTGTGCTACATTTTTGAAATGGTAATTTCAAGTTCTATCGTAATATGCAGAAATATACTGGGTGTCTCATTTAAAAAAATTAATTTTCCGTCAATAACTGTTGATGTATGATTTGAAAAAATAAATTACTTAAACCATTGAATTCTACGTAAAAAAGTGTTTCAAGGATGTTTTCATAGAACTAAAGAATTTTTAACAGGAAAAAAGTTATAGCAACTTTTCGAAAATGAACATTTTCGAAAAACATGCTGTAACTCAGAAACGATGATAGATATCGATATGCGGTTTTCACCATTAAGTTTGTCATAAAAATTGAGCCTCAGACACAGTCATCAGTTTTCATCAATCTAGTTTAAAACCAGGACTTTCCCTTTAAAAGTGTCCAATTTTGCCCACCCTGTACTGCAATAAATGCAAATGAACCATATGTGCAGAAAATACATCCAATTAATGCTTTGAATATTAAAACAATTTTTTATTTTCATTTATATTATTTAGAATATATGTATGTGCATTTTATGATAATGAATACATATTGAACATTCAATATTACTTTTTTTGTAAATGTTTTTTTTGAACAGTTGTAAATTTAACGAGCGATGCTAATAACGTATAATAAAAGCACGATAGTATTCGAGGGTTGAGAATGAATTCATGGTTCATAATTTCATTGAATATCAAGCAATAGTATGAAAGAAGATCGAAATTTATTCTGGGCTGATTGATAATTTGCTACAAATTTATCTGTCCATGTTAAGACTTTATATGAATCCAACTATATACCAATCATTACGAACGCTATTTCAAAAATTTATTGGAAACATTAACGCACTCTATTAACTACCTTGAAAATATTTTATAATTCGAAATAAATTTAGCATCAAATTAATAGAAAAAATCTTTTATATTAAATTCGAAATACAAACCAACAATTGCAAAAACACATATTCTCTATATCTGCCGAAATTACTCAAAGTTGAATTATCCGAATAGTTTAACCCTACATCGCGCGATTTTCTCTTTTCATTCAAAAAAATTATATTCAGGTAGGTTTCTGTATAAGTATACCGGAAAAAATATTGAAAAATTTTTTTTCATAAAAAAAAACATTTATTTTGGTAAAAAACAGTTGTATCAGAAGTGATACATAGGGGATTGGGGTACATAATTTTTAAGATGTATGAAATTTCAACAAACAATTGTTTGTTTTGTTCAAACAAAAATGAAGGCCACATTTTTGGCACTTTGTAAAAGAAAATGATTTGCAGGAGGGTAATTTACACCGTTGCCGCACCTCTTCATGGATTGGCCAGTGGCCAGTTTCATCTAGCCTGACTTCTTTCGGTGGTATATAAGAACAGGTAACCGACCTCTGCTTCTTATGTTGCAGTTCCCGTTCTATATCTGAGGGTCTTCCTCTTGTTGGTTTGCACTGTGAGCCTATCATACATAGGCAAGCAGCTATTTCTGCCCTGAATTGGGCCAACTTCAAGGTTTTTCTCGCCTGTTGATTATTTTGTGCCCTTTGGTATAAAAGCCAAGAATTGACTATTGACTGGTCCAATAAATGGTAAAACAAACGCATGTACCATTTCTTGGACCTTATCTTTATTTTATATCTTTCTATCAGGCTGTTCATCAAATCCACACCTCCCATGTGACGATTATACTCTTTTATCAGATTTGGACAGCTCACTTCAATTTTCTTTTTTTGATCCTTATCGTACCTGAGCAGAGAGGTTTTTGGGAGTTCTCCAACATAAGTAGAAATCAAATAGACAGTTTTATTGTCCTTCCAACATACAGAGGATCTATCAATGCCATCGAATAAACAAACCATCTCAAAACTAGTACCTCGCTTCAATTTTTTCAATTCCTTCTCTATGGGGAATTTACAGTTTGGCAATCTGTTTCTCCTTACTGTACCTAACGCCAAAATTCCTCTTTTAGCTAATTGCGAGAATAGAGGTAAACTTGTATAATAATTATCAGTGTAAACAATGTAGTTTTTATTCCGCGGAATATTTTCGCATAATCGAATTACCAAATTACCGGTGATGCCAATATCATTTTCGCAACTTGGTCTGGTACAATTTTTTCCAGCATAGACTTCAAAATTATAAACAAATCCTGAAACTCCTGCCAGAACAAACAACTTCATGCCCCATTTATGGGGCTTTTTCGGCATATACTGTTTCAAGTGATGTGTGCCTTTACTAGCGCGAATCTGTTCATCAATAGATAAATGACACTCTAGTGGAATAGTTGAAAAACGAGATGTCATAAAATTACTGGTCTCAACTTATGGAGTTTATCATGCATAGGGTTTTCCTTTGGAAGCATATCATCATTATTATTGAAATGTAAGAACTGTCTCACCTTCTCAAATTTCTTTTCACTCATGGCCTTCTTGATTTGTGGGAAACCTGAATTACTGCTCCAATAGCACCTCAAATTCGGCATATGTACAATAGACATATATATACAAACTGCAAGATACCTCTGCAAGTCATTTATAGTCATATTTGCTGGTTTATTAGCATCTTTTTGTACAGAGAATAAATTAGATTCATCGGCAATTTTCTTCATCAATTCATCTGTGAAAAAATACTTGAAGAATGCATATGGAGTATCAAGGTTCATAATTTCATCAGGTAATTCATCCATACCATGGAATCTTTTGGCATCATCATCTAAGATTAAATTTTTTTTTCTCCAGGTCACACTCTTCAAATTTTTGGTTGATCTTGAGCGTGCTTCCTCTAATAGTTCCATTTCAAACTCATCACTTCCTTGTAGCAAATTTTGTTCCGCGTTTTCTTCAACAGAACCCCCAACTTCCCCATAGACCAATCCATCTTCGAATTCAATAGGAATATTTTCGACATCAATATTCTGCTCATCCAATGATTCATTATCGTCATTTTGATATTCTGAACTTAAATCTGATGCATCATCATCCGGGCCATCTTCACTTTCTATATCATCCCAGATATATTCAGCAAACCACTCCAATTCAGGCACTGACAACTTCTTTTTCGTATTCATTCCAGAGCGCTTATTCACGCTTTGTAGCATATATGATACAACCTGAAAAAAAATTTGAATATTATCTTTACAAAGGTCTGCAAAATCTTATAAATATGCAAAAGAATTCCATAGACATATATCTTGGTTTTACTCACTTCTTTATTCCAACTGAGTAGGCTAATTAGTAAAAAAAATACGATCAATTCAGACACGTCTACACAGGCGCCTCAACACGAAGACACTAACACCGATAAAACGCGGCAAATATTTATTGTCCTGCAGTCAAATCTGACCCTTATGTATACTTGTACTAGAGATGTAGCAGTATCGCTACGAAACATTTCCAGGTCAGATTTCTGGTTATCAAGTTAAATATCTTAATATTTATCGAGGTGTAGCAGATATGCTACATTGCGCGATGTAGGGTTAAAAATTTACAAATAACTATCTACTTAGTTACTTAGTTACTCCATGGCTCTACAACCCAGGGTGGGTCTTGGCCGACTGTACTATTTGCCTCCATTGCTGTCGATCTTCCATCAATGTTGGGTCGTACTCTATCCCAATGGTCCTTATGCTGTCGTATGCTTGTTTGAAGTCCACAAAAATTCCAAGAATTTTTCTAGCAATTGTCTTATGTTGAAAATCTGGTCAGTTGTTGATCTGCATCTTCGGAAGCCGCATTGATAGTCTCTAATATTTTCCTCTATATTTGGTTTTAGGCGTTCCAGGACTATGTTGGCTAGGATTTTATATGCTGTACTAATGAGGGAGATTCCTCTATAGTTGCTGCAATTTCTTTTGTCTCCTTTTTTGTGTATGGGGACGATTAAGCTTTCCTTCCATTCATATGGCATTGTTTCAGTTTTCCATATCAGTGAGATAAGCCGGTGCAGGTGTCTGTGCAATGACTCTCCTCCGTTCTTGATACATTCGGAAGAAATCGTGTCATTTCCGAAGGTTTTATTGTTCTTGAGCTTATTTATGGCCCTTATCGCCTCCTCGTATGAAGGATCATCTATGATCAGTTCCGCCGTATGATAAATTGAGGGGCCTCGACCATTGTCGTTGTTAATGTTTAGTAATGTGTCAAAATACTTTTCCATTCTCTAATCAATTCATTCTTGTCTCTTGTTAAGTTTCCGTCTCCCTTCCTAATCATTGTTTTACCTCTAGGCTGGTATCCTTTCCTAATGTTTGATATTTCTTGATAGAACCTTCTTGGACGGTTATTCAGGCGGTCTCGTTCCAGTTCCTGGAACTTCTGTAATATATAAATATTGTTAGCTACTGCTAGGCCGCCCAGTCTCAGCCCGTTGTCATTTGATAACGACATGAAATAACTATCCAGTGATAGTTAATTGAACGAATTGCAGATTCTTCATAGGCAGGTACCTACGTTATAGATATTCAGAATATTTCGTCAACTCGTCAACTAAGCTAAGTAGAACTATTTTTGCTGTATTTATTTCAAATTTAGTTAGTTTATTATATATACTGAAGATGAACATATGTCTGAAACTGGAATGTATGTCTCAATACAATACAAAATGTTATTACATATAACTCTGCCTGGTTATAACGAACTCGCATATAGCGAACGTTCAAATTTAGCGATCTATTTTGTCCACCAAATGTTGAGATATATAATCGGCTATAACGAACTATCAAACATCTTTTGACACTTTTTTCCTCACCCGTTTTATGACGTTCGTAAACATTTACCTCGCTTTGTTTTGGAGTTGTCGTGTTCGTGTCCGAGCTACTTCTACGTTAGTATACGATTAACAGTGATTGAGTATTGGTTGAAGGTGCGCTTTCTGGGTTTTGATTATTTAGGATGACGGAACAAAATTCGGTGTTAGTAAGCAAACACAAAGCAATAAATTTAAATCAAAAAATCGATATAATCAATAAACTCCAAAATGGGGTAGCAAATGCTGCAATCTGTAGGGAATATAAATTGTCAAAGTGGACTGTTTCAACAATTTGGGCCAACAGAGAAAAATATGTCAAAGTTCAGCATATAAGGCCCCTACACACGGGCGTTGATGTCTTGATACATCAACGTGCATCCAATAACGTGCAACCAATAACACTAATGTGGATGCAAAAATACCCACGTTTTTGAATGCACAACCCGGATGAACGCCGAGTTGATGTTTCCTGAATCGCTTGAATTTGAGGATGCGCATTCCAACGAACACGTACAGATGTGAACAAGTGGATGCGATTTAACGTTATATTTGATTGTACATTCTTGGATGCAAGTTGATGTATCAAGACAAAACTGTAGCTTCGTACGTACGTGTGTACGCAATCAGGTTGCGTTTTTAGATGCACGCCCATGTATTAAGACATCATTAACGCTATTGGCTGCACGTTCTTGGATGCACGTTGATGTATTAACACATCAACGCCTGTGTGTAGGGGCCTTAAGCCAGATGTCGATCAGTCTCTTCTGAAATGTTTTTCTTCAACAAAAATCAAAACACTCCTATTTCTGTAGATAAAATACATATGAGTTAGTAAATACTTTGACTTTATTAATCAATAAAATGTTTTAGTAGACGTTTAAAGTGAAACACTTTCTAGTTCCCCTTGAGGCTTCGTTAAATCCGAGTTTGACTTTATATATATATATATATATATATATATATATATATATATATATATATATATATATATAAATGTATCTTTTATGAGCTGTTAAATGATAAGAAATTATATATCATGATTATGATAATTTAATTAAAAGCAGTACGAGTGTTGCATTTCAACTGATTAAGAATAACCAATAATTCTTTCATTTTCAAAGAAATTTAATAACCTCAAAAATCAACTTTTCGAAATCTTTTGCAAAGTTTATTTAGAACGAAATATTCAGGTAGAAAGTCTCTTCTAGGACACCCTATATATAATTTATATATATATATATATATATATATATATATATTATATATAATAATATAATATATATATATATATATATATATATATATATATATATATATATATATATTATATATATATATATATATATTTTACATATATATCTATATATGTATATAGATATATATATATATATATATATATATATATATAATATTATATATTCATATATATCTATATATGTATATAGATATATATATATATATTATATATATATATATATATATAATATATATATATATTTACATATATATATATATATATTTACATATATATCTATATATGTATATAGATATATATATATATATATATATATATATATATATATATATATATATTTTATATATATATATATATATATATATATATATATATATATATATATATATATATATATTTATTTATTTATATATTAATATATATATATATATATATATATATATATATATATATATATATATATATATATATATATATATATATATATTGGGTAAATCGATAATGTGGCCTTTTTGAGTGTGATGTTGGGAAAGGGCATTGGTGATATCTGAGTGTCATACTGAAAGAGAATGTTCCTTGGCACGAATCTGAATTCGTCGGTTCGTTTGTCCTATATCAGAAAACATAAACAACGTGTTTTTTTCAAGAATTTGATTCTTGACAGGTAAATATTATTTTATTATATTAATTATTTTAAATTCACATGTGTAAAAAATCGCCATTCGATGCATTATGAACTTTCATGATTTTTAAACAAACAAGGTTTTTATCACGTCTTAGATATGATTTGATCAAAAGTAATTTATAATAATATTTATCCTTTTGAACATTGCTTTTGCAAACTTCGAATATAACTTTTCATTTTCTATGAAAAACCTGAATATACCTTATGATTATTTTAATTTAAATCAAATTATATTAATATCTATTGAAATTCTAATAATTTCATATGTGTCATATTCATATATCATTTCTCAAAATGAATTTTATATTAGTTATATTAATTTTATTAAATAACACTACCACATAATTTGAATTTGTTTTGATAATCAAAGTCTTCAAGTTTTTTCAAGTAATTATTTCTATACGCAAATTTGATATTTATCCTGCTATAAATTGAAGTTTCATTACATTTCGACCTGTCATAATTTTCATATTCCAAGTAACTATTGAATTAGATTTATATACAAAATATTGGGTCGAATTTCTCATATGCAGTACCTACCCAATAGGCTCACATGTTTATTAACAGTGATAATACTGAAATTGAACTTCACCCATGCATGATATTTATATTGTCACGTCATATCTGCCTCATACGGACCTATATCATATATTCGAATTGAATTCATTTTTGAATGTAGAAATCACAAAATATTGAAATCATGTACCTACATAAAATATTTGGCATCATATATTATTGAGTTTCACAAACTTGTCAGCAGTAATGTATGAAATGATACCTCCGAAATTTTAATATACCCATAATGAATGGAAATTCAAATTGACAATTTATAAAGTTCCTGTACTACTGTCACTATCGTATAAATGCTCCAAAATTGAAAAACCACCCACAGCAAATAACATATTTCATTCGAATATTGACATAATCAGAGCAATATTGATTGAAGTTCAGAAATAACACAAATGGAAAGTCTATTTGGTGTTTAAATATTCAACCTCTCTACCAATATGTTGAATCAATTAGGCTGCTGTCATAAACAGCTGATGTATTTCTTATCAATCATTTTCCCTATATCGTTTCATTATTATTTCGATATGTGTTATTAATGCACCCATTGAAAGGTTTAATGGAACCAACTTACTGTGTAGATTAAGTAAAATATAAGGTATAAATAATACACAATATTTTCATGGTTAGTTGAGATATATTCATTTCGAATAAATGTTTTGAAATACCTAGCTCAGATATTCGATTCAAAGTTTTTTTTTTTTTTAATTAAAATATAGCCTCGACGGGGAGTCATTAGCCAACCTATTTATAATAGAGTATCAAAAAATAATGTAAGATTATCTAGGTAATAAACAAGGATACAAAACGTCAAGGGACTCGTCGAGACGATTTTATTCTTCATACACAAACAGGAAATGAGTCACGGAGAGAGTAGGTATAACAAGAGGATAGACATAAGGAATTAAGGATCTACACTGCAGAATCAAATTTTCATTTTAACAGCAAGAATATGATCGACTAAAATTCTATAGACATCGATACTATTGAGCGATAATAAGAAGGCGACGTTAAAAGGTTGATTATAATTTAATGTTTTCTGTATATTTAGCAAGAGTTTTCCACATTCGTGCCTGTAATTGCTACAAGAGAGGACTACCTGATCTATATTACCAAGTTCGCCACAATTGCACAAAGGGTCTTGTTTCAGAGCAATTCTACTAAGATATACTGGAGTGAGGCAATGTCGACTTCTGAATTCAAAGTTTAAATCATGTCAAAGATTATCTGTTAGTTCATTCCAGGTTTGTGTCCGGACATCATTTCACGTTATATCTTTTTATAACTTTGAAAAACTGCTGCATTGTATAATTTGTCGCATATTTTCCGAAAATAGATCGATACGAACATAAATTGAAGTTAAATGTTCGCTAAGCATTGTGCACATATAAACTAAAAATTAACATTATCAACGTACTGTTGGTCTAACCAAAATGAAAATATCCAAAATTGTGGTAATGTCAAAATTTTAAGGTAATTTGATTATCATCTATCGGCAACAATATAAAAACCATGAAAATGGCGTTTGTATGATATAATTTGAGTTAAAAAGTAAGGTTATTATGTGAACTTTCTGACAAATTCCAAATTTTCATGTATGTGACTATAAAGGAGTTTATATAGAAAAATAATTTGATGTAATTCATGGGAAAAACGATTGAAATTTCGCGAATGTTTATAAGGTCAAGTAGTATTTTGTTTGTTAAACATTAACTTATTGGTTGTTATAGCTAGCCCCAATTACATAATATGAAAATTTTCAATCTAAATCAAAATTACTTCCAGTATGTTTTTCTACATATATAACCAGCTATCACATAAAAAGAAAATAAAACAGAATAGCATTTTTCCTAAAAAGAGGATAAGCTATTGTTATGTTGGAAGAGTCTGAAAGAATGTGCATTTATTCCAGCAAGGATCCTTCTTGCCTCCAGGGTCACATTAGTCGATGCCAAGAACATCTTTTTACGTTTCATAGACGCACATCAAGAGCTTTTTCCTAAGTATCATTGCATTCTATAGAAGCCTCAGGGATAATGGTATCCCACTTAGATGTTAGGAATATTGCCTGAATAAAAAGGTAACATTAGGTCGATTTTATTTCGATATTTTTAGTTCATTATTTCTTTGATCTTTTGATCTTCAGTTTGAATATATATATATATATATATATATATATATATATATATATATATATATATATATATATTCAAACTGAAGATCAAAGAAGTAATGAACTAAAAATATCGAAATAAAATCGAACTAAAGTTACCTTTTATATATATATATATAAATATATATATATATATATATATATATATATATATATATATATATATATATATATATATATATATATATATATATATATATATATATATATATATATATATATATATATATATATATAGACATATTATACTATCATCATCATCATCATCATCATCATAATTTTCAGCGTGTCTCAGTCCATCTTCGGACATACGCCTCTCCAAGTTGTCTCCATTAAGTACTGTCAGCTGTTCTACTCATCCACTGCATTCCCGCCACTTTCTGGATATCGTCTTTTCTTTAGTCTTGTTACGTGTTCAGCAATGTCAATTATCTTTGTTGTTTTCTGGAGGATCCATTCGATAGTTTTTCTATCTCGCAGTCGTATCCCCAGCATACTTCGTTCCATCCTTTTCTGTGCAATTCTTACTGTGTTCATTACAGTGCCTTTTAGTATCCACGTTTCTGCGGCATAGGTAAAAAAAAAATTGGAAGCACACATTGATTGAAGAATTTGTGAATTTGGTCTCAGATACGCTATTGAGTCTTGCATACGCTGCCATCCAAGTTGTATCCTTCTGCTGAATTCTGTCTGCTGTATGTTCTTATCGAATCATATTTTCAGTCCAAGATATATGTATTTATCGACAATCTGCACCACACTGTTATTCCATAAATTTACCATCGTAATGTCTGCTGAAATTGACATTATTTTGGTTTTACTCGCATCGATCTGGATAAAGTATTTTGAAAACTATGCTGAAAGCATAGTTTGGAGGTCTTTCATCTTATCTGCGAGGATTACGATGTCATCTGCAAAGCGTAGATCACTTAGGTATTGACCTTTGATGTTAGTGGCAGCATTTTATCAACCGAGCGTTTTGAATATATCCTCCAGAGCCATAGAAAATAATTTTGGAGAGATTGTATCCCTGATTTACGGGTTTGGGATCGGTACTATCACAAAACTGAACTGTCATGGTGGCGTTATCATAGAGGCCTTCGACAAGCTGTATGTATTTGTTGTCAATACGGCATCGTTTTAGAGCGTTTCAGAAGGCCCATTTTTCAATAGTATCAAAAGCCTTTTCGAAGTCAATGAAGTCAAGATATATATGTGCTGATTATATTCTTGGTATTTTTCAATCACTTGTCGCAATGTATGCAAGTGGTCAGCCGTGCTGTATCTCTTGCGAAAACCAGCTTGATCCACAAGCTGGAAAGCGTCTAGTTTGCTAGAGATTCTGTTGTTCTTGTTAATAACTTATAGAGGCGAGACAATAATGATATTGGTCTATAGTTTCTTATATCCTCCTTATCGCCTTTTTTTATGTAATATAATTATGTTCGCGTTTTTCCATGAGTCTAGTATTCGGCCGTTGTCAAGGCAGAGATTGAAGAGTCTTTTCAGGTACGTTAGCAGTTTTTTGCCGCCCATTTAAATATATTGAATGACTATGTCATCTGGACCGGTCGCTTTATTATTTCTCATTTTCTTCATGGCGCACTTGATCTCGTATCTACTAATAGGCGGTAGTTCCTCTGTGTTATGTCTACTCAATTTATCTCTTTTGTCTGTTGCTTCGTGTGGCCGTTCTGGAACCTTTTCGGAGTCTTCATAAAATTTCTCTATGAAATCCAAGATCTCATTTCGGGTTTTAAATATATATATATATATATATATATATATATATATATATATATATATATATATATATATATATATATATATATATATATAAAATGAAGTGAACTTGGACATTTATTTGAAACTAATCAAACAAACCTCCTAACGGAGTTGGTTATACGAGTTCACGAAACATCGAAATGCCTCCATATACCTTGGATGGTGTATTTTAGAAACATTAAGTTGTTTATCACAATCAATGGAAATGATAGACAGTCTGTTTCGCCCTTATTTGGGACTCATCAGTATCATCCATCCATCGAAAGTGATAACCAACGAAATATTTCTAACGGCGTTATATTTTCCTTCCAGTGACTATATGGCATATAAATATGACACAGCGCCATCAGTTGGAAACAAATGAACCACATCTTACAGATAGAAGAAAACATTTCGGCAACGAGAACTCGTACGTCCTGACACCCGAAGGTGGTTACTATATTCGCTAAGCAAGAGTAAAGTTGATACATCAATTCGATGTAATTCAACATTCACACGCCGCAAGTAACAAGCGCTGCTATTTTTTCCCTTTTACAGGTAGCAAATGAATAGAAAACAGAATTCTTCGTGTTATCGATACACGTTCGTGACAATAAAATGAAGTGAACTAGAACATTTATTTGAAACTAATCAAACAAACCTCCTAGCGGAGCTGGTTATACGAGTTCACGAAACATCGAAATGCCTCCATATACCTTGGATGGTGTATGTTAGAAACATTAAGTTGTTTATCACAATCAATGGAAATGATAGACAGTCTGTTTCGCCCTTATTTGGGACTCAACAGTATCATCCATCCATCGAAAGTGATAACCAACCAAATATTTCTAACGGCGTTATATTTTCCTTCCAGTGACTATATGGCATATAAATATGACACAGCGCCACCAGTCGGAAACAAATGAATCACACCTTACAGATAGAAGAAAACATTTCGGCAACGAGAACTCGTACGTCCTGACACCCGAAGGTGTTTACTATATTCGCTAAGCAAGAGTAAAGTTGATACATCAATTTGATGTAATTCAACATTCACACGCCGCAAGTAACAAGCGCTCCAATTTTATCCCTTTTACAGGTAGCAAATGAAAAGAAAACAGAATTCTTCGTGTTATCGATACACGTTCGTGGCAATAAAATGAAGTGAACTAGGACATTTATTTGAAACTAATCAAACAAACTTCCTAGCGGAGCTGGTTATACGAGTTCACGAAACATCGAAATGCCTCCATATACCTTGGATGGTGTATGTTAGAAACGTTAAGTTGTTTATCACAATCAATGGAAATGATAGACAGTCTGTTTCGCCCTTATTTGGGGCTCATCAGTATCATCCATCCATCGAAAGTGATAACCAACCGAATATTTCTAACGGCGTTATATTTTCCTTCCAGTGACTATATGGCATTTGAATATGACACAGCGCCACCAGTCGGAAACAAATGAACCACATCTTGCAGATAGAATAGTTCGTTGCCGAAATGTTTTCTTCTATCTGTAAGATGTGGTTCATTTGTTTCCGACTGGTGGCGCTATGTCATATTTATATGCCATATAGTCACTGGAAGGAAAATATAACGCCGTTAGAAATATTTGGTTGGTTATCACTTTCGATGGATGGATGATACTGAAGAGCCCCAAATAAGGGCGAAACAGACTGTCTATCATTTCTATTGATTGTGATAAACAACTTAATGTTTCTAAAATACACCATCCAAGGTATATGGAGGCATTTCGATGTTTCGTGAACTCGTATAACCAGCTCCGCTAGGAGGTTAGTTCGATTAGTTTCAAATAAATGTCCTAGTTCACTTCATTTTATTGCCACGAACGTGTATCGATAACACGAAGAATTCTGTTTTCTATTCATTTGCTACCTGTAAAAGGGATAAAATTGGAGCGCTTGTTACTTGCGGCGTGTGAATGTTGAATTACATCGAATTGATGTATCAACTTTACTCTTGTTTAGCGAATATAGTAACCACCTTCGGGTGTCAGGACGTACGTGTTCTCGTTGCCGAAATGTTTTCTTCTATCTGTAAGATGTGGTTCATTTGTTTCCGACTGGTGGCGCTGTGTCATATTTATATGCCATATAGTCATGGAAGGAAAATATAACGCCGTTAGAAATATTTGGTTGGTTATCACTTTCGATGGATGGATGATACTGATGAGCCTCAAATAAGGGCGAAACAGACTGTCTATCATTTCCATTGATTGTGATAAACAACTTAATGTTTCTAACATACACCATCCAAGGTATATGGAGGCATTTCGATGTATCGTGAACTCGTATAACCAGCTCCGCTAGGAGGTTTGTTTGATTAGTTTCAAATAAATGTCCTAGTTCACTTCATTTTATTGCCACGAACGTGTATCGAAAACACGAAGAATTCTGTATCGATATGTATATGTATGTGTATATATATATATATATATATATATATATATATATATATATATATATATATATATATATATATATATATATCTATATATATATACAGGGTGTCATAATTGCCATGGGCCACTATTGCTATCACGGTAATTGTAAGAGCTACAAGGTTGGTCAAATTAGACAAAATATGCAGTTTTTAGAGGACATTGAAAATCAAGTTTCATATTTGAAAAATAATAATTCTATCTCGAGCTACGGGGGTTTTCCGAAAAATTGCTCGAAATTAGTTGATCGAATATCACAAAAAGTATAATTTTTACAAAAAATTTGTGAAAAGACAAATTTATGCATTTCAGACGTTGTTCAATTTAGTATTTTTTTAAGGAAATTTTGTTCGTCTAGGTTTTGAGATATTACCATCAAGTTACTTTTCTTTAAATACGGACATGTTTTTTTAATTCCATTTCCCGAAAAACTTTTTTTCTGATTTTAACGATGTATCACATGTTCATATCTGTTTGCGTTTTAATGATAAAAAGACAAAATTTAAGTTGTATTGAGTTTTTAAAAAAAATGAGAACATCAGAGGTGGCTTAGACTACCAATAAAACAATTGCCTATTTTAATAACATGAACAGACTGTTGCAGCGTGTAATGAAAGAAACTGTTTATTAAGTTATTCAAAACATTCAAACTTTTTACCACTTAATTAAATTCTAGTTATGTAATAAACCTTAAAACTTCCTTATTTTTTTAAATTACTTTTGCCAAAATTCAAAGTGGATGATACATAACTAATGCATTTGCTTCATCTTTTCCATTCGCTGCCGTTACAGTTGTTCCCCATTCTAAAGGATTATTAAATGATTCGTATAGTAGCAAATTTCGCTCTAGCCTTGTAAAAATTATTCTATTCGGTAAGCGCCTTTCGGGGTATGAATTTTGATACATTTGAAGAGCTCTTTCAGCTCTTCGAAATGCTTTTGCATAACAAAAAAATTATTCTAATTTTTCACCATTGAAAAACGCTACCATGTTGGTACTTACTTTGACACGACACATGTATTACGGATCACAGGCTTTTATGAGCAATTGTTTCTCTTTGTTTTATGATTAAACCTATGATAAAATGAAGAAAGTGACAAAAAAATTAAATACTATTTTTACCATTTAAATACAAATGAATATGGCATGTGATACATCGGTGAAATCAGAAAAAAAAGTTTTTTTTTAATTTGGAATGAGAAATGCAGGTCCATATTCAAAAAATAAAAGTTGAATGTGAAATCTCGAAAACTAGACGAACCAAATTTCTTTAAAAAATACCAGCTTGAAGAACGTTTAAAAAGCAGAAATATTTTTTCTCACCAATTTTATGGTGAAATTATACTTTTTGAGATATTCGATCAAATAGTTTTGAACAATTTTTCGAAAAACCCCAGTAGCACGAGATAAAAATTTTTTTTTAAAAATCTGAAATCTTATTGTCAATTTCCTCCAAAAACTGCACATTTTATCTAATTTGACCAACCTTGTAGTTATTATAGATAGCAATAGTGGCCCATGGCAATTAGGACAACCTGTATATATACAGTGTTTGTTCTTAGGTTCTGTAGGTCCGTCAAATTTTGACGTTTATTACAAACTCTTCAAAAATGAGTCGATTTGGAGATTTTTACTCAATGAATAATCGTATCAAATACAATACGTACCTTTTTCAAAATAAATATGGTTATACATCTCAAACTTCCTGCATAATTACAAATAAATCGTGTCAGTTTGACAGAATAATCCTCCCGCTTCGCGGTAGGATTATTTAAACTGTCAAACTGGCACTATTTGTGATTATGGAACAAGTTAACGATGTATAACCTGATTCTTTCGAAGTACTTATAGTATTACTACTGAATATGTGAAAAACGGTAATGGGATCAGACATAGGGGCGGAGCTTAGGTGATAACTTCAAAATATGGCGCTTCAAAACCAACTTTGACTACGGGTTATTTGAGTGATTTGAAAGTTTTTTTTAGATTTTCAGAATTCAAGTGAACGCATGGGGTGATATGAAGGTGAAAACTTACTTCAGAGAAAATACAAAGATGGCGATAGATTGAAACTATGCAAATTGATCATATAATGTGGGAAAAATGAAGAAACGTCGAGGCCTGGTATTGTCACCTTAACTGCTCTTTATCAATTGAATATATAAAATTCTGTCTCTCCTGATCTAAAATATTTACCTGCACTTCAGAATCCCCAAAGTTTTTAATGCTAGGCTCACAAATTTGTTGTGTGAAATTAGTTTCGCCCGTTTTAGTTTCAGCATTCACCTTCAGTCCTACATTCAAGACTTCCGCCGACTGTGTCTCTTTCTGTGAAAACATCTTGGTTTAATCCTGTATGGTTTGATGGACGATATTTCTTGATATATTGAGTATTCACTAAAGTATCAGATCAAATGGCTGGATTAAGTTTTCTTTCTGAACGTGTTAGGTCTGCTTTCAAATTATTTTCTTTATCATAAGGTTTTGGAAGATTACATGTAATATCGACATCTTACTTCAAAATTTTCGTTTTGGTTGCACGATCTTGAATTTACTGACCTTAATTTCAATCATAGAAGAATTTAAATTTCTTCTCGATGCAAAAAACGCACCATCATTCTCGGAGTTGTGTGATTCTTCTTCAGATTGATTTTCTATACCTTCAATAAATCAATCTTTCTTTTTACAAAATGATTTTCGCTAGATACAAAAATTTGTTTGGCTTCGGAAACTGATGAAAGCTGAAACTTGCATTTGAATCTGCTTTCGAGTTACAACTTTTCAAATAACAACACCTTCTAGACTTGCTGATTCTACGTTTTGCGAAATTCGAGCTTTTTGTGTCAATATTTGTGACAACTCAAAAACTTGTACATGAAATTGCATACGTAAACGTTGGAAATAAAAAATTCATGCATCTGGCCGTCAGAGTGCGCTAGCTAGAATGCCAGATCCCTATAGGATATGATATACAAAGTCTAGTTGAAATATAGTGCAAAATCGATATTTGCAATAATATGTAGAATGTTCTATCTCAGATGAGCAAGTTTACACCTACTTCCGTTATAACCGAAATTGTCATTTACTTATAACTATGTTAGTGTATCTGTTCCTCTTGATCTAAGCATATTGACAAATTTTCAAAATTCTTCTATGAGTAGTTCTCGGTATACAGACCGGTTTGGTTTCCGATACGACACTGCCCTAATATATATATATATATATATATATATATATATATATATATATATATATATATATATTATATATATTTATATATATATATATATATATATATATATATATATATATATATTATTTATTTGAATTGTTGTTGCCTGTGAACTATTTTTAACTTTTTGATAATTATTAGCAATAACAGGCTTGGTGAATCTCAAAATAACTCGATTTTATTGAAAATTTGACGTTTCGCCACGACATTCGTGGCTTTTTCAAAACTTTTGAAATATTGAAATTTCTTTGACATTTATTGATTTGAAAAAATATGAATAGTTAAAAAACACTTCTATGTTTCATCAAAAATTTTTCGGCTGTGGCCGTTCTCTGTTATTTATTACGTGCTATTCAGTCCAATATTAACATTCAATCTGTTATTATTAGATGGTAAGGGAAACCACAGAAACTTTTACCCACGTAATGTTCGAAATGGGTTCAAATTATTTTGATTTCGAAAATTCAAAGAATAGGGTACTATTTATATTTTTTCCAAAATTTTTTTTATTACGGCTTTGGCCGTTTTCAGTTATTAATTACGTGCTAATATCAACAGTCAGGTCTGTTGATATTAGATGGAAAGGCAACCGACGAAAACCTTCACCCACGTGATGTACAAAATAGGCTTAAAATATTTGATTGTTGGAATTGTCTTTAAAAAGACATTACTTGTAATTTTGGAGATCACAAGTTCTAAACTATACCTTCTTTTTAGAAAAATTGAAAATTCTAGATGTTTAAATTTTGTTGAAGAAGATGAGTTGTTATGGTTAGAGTTTGTTTGTTGGATTATTTCGATTTGATTTACGTTGTTTCTTATGAAAATTTAATCTGCGTATATTGAACTTAAAAGTTTTATATCTATTCTATCATTTACTACTTTATTTAAATTTTTTTGAATATGTGATATTTCTAAAATTTCTCTGCGTTTTTGATCTTTCTCTATTTCTAAAATTTTTGTGCTGTTAAAGTTGAAACTATGATTCTCATTATTTTTATGTTTGATTAGTGCTGTGGTTTGTGTTCTGGTATATTTGTGTGCATTCAATATTTCTTCTATATTTTGAAAAGTTTGTTTTATATATGATCTATTACAATTATTACAGGGTATACTATAAACAACATGAGATTTTTGCAGAAGAGGTGTTTATTAGAATATATTTGTTTTATTTGATTTTGGGCAGTGTGGGCAACTTTTCAATAAAATCGAGTTATTTTGAGATTCACCTAGCCTGTTGTTGCTGATAATTATCAAAAAGTAATATACTATATATATATATATATATATATATATATATATATACATATGTATATATATATATATACATATGTGTATATATATATATACATATGTATATATATATATATATATATATATATATATATATATATATATATATATATATATATATATATGCTTTCAATCTTTCTTCTATATTTTGAAAAGTTTGTCCTATATATGATTTATTACAATTATTACAGGGTATACTATAAACAACATGAGATTTTTGCAGAAGAGGTGTTTATTAGAATATATTTGTTTTATTTGATTTTGGGCAGTGTGGGCAACTTTTCAATAAAATCGAGTTATTTTGAGATTCACCTAGCCTGTTATTGCTAATAATTATCAAAAAGTTATATACTATATATATATATATATATATATATATATATATATATATAAATATATTTACATATTTATTAGAAATGTTGTTGCCTGTGATCTATTTTTAATCTCTTGATAATTATTAGCAATAACAGGCGGGTTGAATCTTAAAAAACTCGATTTTATTAAAGAGTTGACGTTTAATAGGCTTAAAATATTTGATTGTTGGAATTGTCTTTAAAAAGAAATTACTTGTAATTCTTAAATAAATAAAAAATTTCATTAAAAACGGCTACTTCCATATAAACGAACTATACCGATAATTTTGCTCTACCTATTTAATATTTTCCCGCGACTAATTTCTTTGTTATTGTTTATTTACTCGTTCTTAGTTCTCGCGGATAGCATTAATCGCCTCCGTGGCAAAGTTTGACCAAATCTCCCATACCGGAGAGTTCAAACAATAAGCCACAATGAGGGTGATTGTCTTCCGTATCAGAGGATTTTGTTTGTTGTACTATTTTCATCTTCAAATTTTCGATCCAATGCTTTGCTACGCCGTTCTGATGAGGACCAAAGAGTCCGAAACACGTGTCAACGGCTGCTTCCATATAAACGTACTATACCGATAATTTTACTCCACATCTTTAATGTTTTCCCATGACTCATTTCTTTGTTGTTAGATAAATAATACCCTATTATTTTTATTTTCAAACATTACGTAGGTGAAGGTTTCTTTGGTTTCCCTTACCATCTAATCATAACATTTTTGAATGTTAATATTAGACTGAATAGTATATAATAAATAACTAGCAAGACAAAGCAGCCTTATTTTTTCAATTTTTTCACATCAATAAATGTCAAAGAAATTTCAATTAAAAATATCGAAGTAAAACGTCAACTCTTTAATAAAATCGAGTTTTTTATATTTACATATGTATATATATATATATATATATATATATATATATATATATATATATATATAATATATATATATATATATATATATATATATATATATATATATATATTAATTCAATCTTGTATTTTAATTTTAGTTGACCCAATGTTTGGATAATTTGAATAAGCTGCTATTTGTTTGGGACGGGGCCATCAATGAAATATCCAAAATATTCTCGACCGACGTTTCGACAATATATTTTGTCATCTTCAGGGTTGCTGGAAATAAGATATATAATAAATATTTGATGTTAACATAAGATATACAAAGCACAAAATTTTTAATAAGATTCACTGTTTACACAGAAACAGTTTACAATACAAGAAGAGAAACATCAATGTTTAAAAACAGATATCATGGAATTTAATTATGAAAAATTGTTTTTTTATAAATGTAATTGAGGTGATCAAACAATATCATACTTACAATTTAACGGCAATTTTCTGTGGTCAAAATTTTTTAATTTGTTAAGATTTAATAGTCGGATGATATATATATATATATATATATATATATATATATATATATATATATATATACTTATATGATATTTCAAAATTTTCATCTGAAAATGAAACACTGATGAGCTTTCAACAGTAAATTCAGTTCAGTTTTATCGTTAAAATTCCAGGAAGGAGTTCATCTCCACATAATTTTCATGAAATTACATACTGACGTTTTCGCAATTTTGTCATCATCGTTACCTATTTAAGAATTAATTACCAAAAATATCTTCGATCAAGCAATATTAAGTAGTCAACTTGACATCCGCTATATGGCAAGTTTCTTCCGAAGACGGTAGAATTTAATTTAAATTTTCCCTAGGATTAAAATTTTGCTCATGCATATCACGTCTATCAGAAACACGTATGCTTGATGAAGTTTTCGTTACGTGAAGGTGGCCCTGCTTGTTGATTTAATCTAGCCTGGTAAACGACGTAAAGTGAAAGAAAATTGAGCTAGTACCTACTTTCAAAATGTTATTTCGAAATTCATCTCAGGTATACTGACGGATTTTCCATAGAGCTAGTGCAACGCTTTGTTTATTTTTGTAATGGTACCGGAACTATTCTTTTTCTACGACCACAACATTATACTGCTTTATCCAAACTGTTTTTAGTTAAACAATAACTTACATTTTGTGTCTACAATTTCATTCTCTTACGGTAACATTATGTAATGAAGTCATTGTGTTATCATCATACAATTTATCACATATCCCACGAAATACCAAAATTGCATCAATCAGTAGTTTGATTTTGTAACTTGAATCAAATGATGAGCATGAAATTGACTTAGAACTTTTACCTCCAGAAATGTCTGAAGCCGCAAAAACAGGAATGTCAATGTAATCCCAGAAATAACAAAACAAAATTATGTGAAAGTCTACAAATCCTTCACATATTGGCAAATGGAGTGGGCTACTACGAATTTATGGGCGCAATATTCCATGGTAAGGACCATGCTGAAAATTAATAGAACTGTAGATATTGAAACTTAGAGCATTCGTTAAGAGGAAATCGAGCGGTTAAAATAATTTCACTATTATATCTTTTGGCAACATTTTCCTACGGCTCATGCTGCAAACCTCATACTCGTGGTAAATAACTATAATTCCATGCTAGTTATACATGGCCTAGCTCTTTCATAGTACAAGCAATTTTTCAAAATTCAAAATTTTTCGCGAGCCGCTATTGAATATGTACTTCAAAGGTATCCAAAAAAGATATAAATTTTTTTATACAGAAGTTATATTTATCCTAAAAATATAAATAAAAGAACGAATAATATGTATATTGAATCAAATATTAAAAATTACACACATTTATTTTACTTCTCTTGATTCTTGAAATTTTTTTGAAGAATTGGAGACATCACTTCTTTGAGATGCTGATTAGTTAATAGTGATCGGTGTTTGAATTTCACGAATTTTAAATTGGAATGAAAGCATTCATATAGGTCTGTTGTTCTGAATATTGAATTAATAAGCAGCTTTTTTGTAATTCAGGAAACTTCGATTCTAGTACAAATGTCCAAAATTCAGTAATGGGTGTCGACTTATATTTCAATTGAAGAGTTGCATCTTCTTGCATCTCTATTAATTCTAATTCTCCATATGCTTTTTGGGTCATAATTATATTGAAAATGGAGAACTCACTTTGAATTATGTTAATTTCAAATGCATTCGGAAAAAAATGAAGCAACGATTTGAAATATTTTAAGTCTTGAAATCTATTTTGGAATTCTGGCAATATTCCTTCTAGCGTTCTTATATACTCGTTCAGTTTTTCTTGCTTAATATTGAAACAATTTTTTTTTATTCCAGGACAATAACAAAATATTCTATTTTTAAAGTCCTTTTGAAAAACTTTAAGTTTTCGATGAGTCATATCATTCATAACTTGGAACACATAAAGAACGATAATAATTTTTCCAAATATATAACACAAAACTAAAAAAAGAAATCGAGAGCACACAAATAATCATTCAAAAACCCGCATGTAGCTCGCGAGAGGAAGGTAGGCCCCATTGACAATATAATTTATAAATTTGAACAGAAAGAATCATTTAATTATCAGTAAAAATTTCATTTATTGGCATGGAATAAAAACATTTGTAATGAACTATTATGTTTCAAAGATATTCAAGGAGAATCTAGATTTTCATAACCAACATTTTTGTGATTATTTCATTGATACTTTTGCATTTCAATTCCGATGTTCGAAGATTATTCAGCAGTAGGACTAGGAGACATAAGGGGTATAACGAACCTGTGTAATCCCGGACGCGTTTGTTTGGCTATGATAGCAAAGTAGAGAAGATGTTATCAGAGATTCAATCGTGAGTCGAACCCGAACGCAGTGCCGAACAAAGAATGGTGCATTAACCACAGTGCGTGCTAATAAGGTATGATAACCTCTTTTTTTGGAACCAAGTTCCTTACGACAGGCTTGGAGGAGATAGGGATTTCACTGCGGGACCAAACTGAAAATAATGTGAAACTAAAACCGTAACGATAAAATCGTAAGAATTTGACTCACACAAGGGAGTAGCGTATAATACCTTTCTCTTTCTCCCTCTTCCTTTCCGTTCTCTCATCCCTTCTCTTTCTGATCCCACTCCGCCACGCCAATCGCCAATGCATATTATAAACTCATGAATCAATGTACAGAGTGGTCCAAATTGGACACTTTTGATAGGAAACTCCAATTTCTAGAGGAGTTAGAGAAAAACTAGCCTACATACTAGAGGTCGATTTTTGTAAGAAAATGAATGCCGAAAACCGCACATTGATATCTTGACTTGTTCGAAAGATACAAGGTGTTTTTCAATTTTGTGCATTTCTGACCCAACCCCGTAACTTGTTTATTTTTGTATATTTCTTATTTCTGTGAAAACATTCTCCAGGAACTTGTTTGAAAGGAATCCAATGGTGTTCCTAGTTTTTCATCAAAACATATGGTTTGGAAGCTATGACATAAACTTGTATTTTTTCTAATCGACCACCCTCTATTTTTTTACATATTCGTGTTTGAAATGAAATTCTCGTTTCAAATATATATAATAGTTGCTACTTTTCTTTGAAAACATTCATTTTGTGCCTATTTTTGAATTATGTTAGATGAATTTTCAAAATCTGGGTAGCCATGCCTAAATACGAAACAAAATAGTTTTACATAGAACTTTGAAAATATAGATCCATAAAAAATATAGATCCATGAAAAATATAGATCCATGAAAAATATAGATCCATGAAAAATATAGATCCATGAAAAATATAGATCCATGAAAAATATAGATCCATGAAAAATATAGATCCATGAAAAATATAGAACCACGAAAATATATATTCACCTATAACACGACTCGTGTTACGCCTATGTTTTTCCTGAGAGGTGTCTCCCATTTGAACTACGCATTATACCAAAATCATTTAATTCGGTGATTTCTTTAAGGTCTATGGATTGGTTTTGTTGACACCTCTATACTTTATTTGTGATATAAAGTTTATTATGCTCATTTCATCTCTATTAATTATAAAATTGACACCTCATAGTTGTAATGCACACTAAATTTGATTTCATTTTATGTTAGCAGTTGAATCGATGGTTCTTATTTCGTGACATCTCTATATTCTGAATATAATTTAATTTCTGTGGATTTAAAAAAAAATGTTTTATATCTATGAATGATAAAGGTAATTTTCATTCGCACCTAAAACTCTTAATTATTTTCACCGTGTTTTGCCGAACGCCTTTTTAGTCGATTGATTTTTCAGGTGGCACCTCTGCACTGTAACACAGTCTGAAAGTTATTTATTCCACGGTTTCAATTTTCTTTGTAGAATCTATGAATAAGGATATTATTCGAATCTAATAATTATTGTGGTTTCTTCTTTTTTACAATGAAATCCAAAGTTTTTATTGAAGTGATTCTTATTATTAAATGAATGTAGGATGGAATATAACTCTTCTAATGGGATTGATTTAAATACATAAACCCTTACATTTATATATTTTATGCAGACGCAATCATATAATCACAATTTAAGTTATTGTGTTTTTTATGTTTGACCTAAAGAAATTTCATTTCAATCAATTTCTTGTTTATACTTCTTATTTTGTTTGTACTTGTGTGATTTTCATACGAAATCCATATATAATATATATATATATATATATATATATATATATATATATATATATATATATATATATATATATATATATATATATATATATATATATCGAAAAATCTGCAATATTTCAAAATTGCCATTAAAGTCATAAACCTTCAAAATATGATGAATTTACTGGATGTAGAATATCACAACCATATAATTACCTCTTCAGATATTCAATTCAAAATAGAACAAATTAATCAACTAAACACCATATGGACTGTTACACCATAATCTCAAAATTTGTAATATATATATATATATATATGAAAAACTTGGTTCACGGAATGAACCGCGTAAAAGATTTGAAAAATCTCGACGTTTCGGCTCCTTTTGCGAAGCCATCTTCAGGAGAATTAGAAGGGAAATAATTCAGACAGATATATATATATATATATATATATATATATATATATATATATATATATATATATATATATATATATATATATATATATATATATATATATATATATATATATATATATATAAATGTTATTCGACTGCTACAGTGTGAGAAAGAGATACCATCAAAATTGTTTTCAATATTCACTGAAAATGAAGCAGATAAATAACAACTATATAATCCAAATGTAATAGTATAATATTGATAATATAATATAACTGGAACTATTTAAATTTTTTATCATTGTATCGAAACATATGAATTTAAATATTGTAATAGTTATATAAGAATGCTCAATATTTTCAAACATAGCATATATTGCATATAGAAATCTAAATTGTATCAAATGATATATACAAAATCAAATTTATTGAAATTTATGTTAACATACAGATAACAAATATGGAAATTGAAATACATAATTATATATCACATGAGAAGCTCAAAAAATTTCTAATTGAATATAAATTCCTTTATATAATATTAGAAATCGAATGTGATTTGTTAAAGTGAATATTGTTCAATATTTTGTGCAAAAATAACATAAATAATGAAAACTACACAAAGCATAGGGTCATAATATTACTTTCAAATTATTTCAAGCAATATGTATTTATCAAAAAATCTCAGGATAACTGGTGATTATATATATTAATATGAGTGTACACAATTGTTTTCAAAAAAATAAATAATTAAAAAAGAAATGAAAATGATGAATACCGCACTGTTAAAAACGAAACTACTACATAATTATTCTGATCATTTTATATCTTATGTTGTAGTGGTCTTTGGTACAGAGGATGCTACAATTCTTCTTTCTGTCTGAAATTTCTCTCTTTTCTGGAAATTTCCATATTGCAGACTGTGATTCATGTCCGTTTCATAATTCACTGCTCTTGGAAATCACAAATCTCCTTGATAATGTGTTTTAATAGATACACATCATGTAACTCCTATAAAAAAATATAAGAGATTTAGTACATATGTAAATAATGAGTGAATGTTATTTTGGAATACTGTTTAAATGAAATTAAAAATCGATGAATACCCCTCTGATAGAAAATAAACAATTACTTAATTATTCTGATCCTTTTATACCTTTCAGTGTAGAGGTCTTTGGTGCAAAAGATTCAATAACTCGTCGAGTATCAGATCAAGCATCTCTCTTCGTTCAGAAAAATCCATATTGCTGACTCTAGTTACTGTGGTCTTTCTATACCTTTTGGTATGTAGATATTACATTCCAACTATTTCTGTCTCAAACTACTCAGATACCAATCGACTAAAGCTCTCTCCCCTTTATTCAAAATTTGTTATGGATTTGTCTTCTCAATACAAAGTAACACAGTAAACTCTAAAACTTTTTGTTCCATTTCTTCTTCAGAAAACTTCTATATTGTGTAGTATAATTTTCTATATAATATTCTTAAGACGCAGCTAGCCACCCTGGAAACAAAATAAGGAAATAGTAGTTATTTAATCAATTCGAATATTTAATACACACACATATATATATATATATATATATATATATATATATATATATATATATATATATATATATATATATATATATATATATATATATATATATATATATATATATATATATATATATATATATATATATATATATATATATATATATATATATATATATATATATATATATATATATATATATATATATATATATATATATATATATATATATATATATATATATATATATATATATATATATATATATATATATATATATATATATATATATATATATATATATATATATATATATATATATATATATATATATATATATATATATATATATATATATATATATATATATATATATATATATATATATATATATAAATGTGGAAATCCAAATACAAATTCAAGAACCAGGAAATCTCAAATAATAATAGATTATATCTATGCATCTACTATCCACATATTTCAATTCTCATATAGTTCTGAATTTGTAATTAAAAAATGATGAATATATTACCATTAGGAGTAGACCTTGATAATTATTATAGTCTCTCATCACCTTTCAATGTAGAAATTTAAGATGGAAAATGCCCTCCGTCTCATTCTATCTGTTTCTGCTGTAGTATTCTACATCAAATTGTTTCTCAAATCACTCCTCTATCAGTAAACTGAAGCTTTTTCCAAGCTGTTTTCCAGGTAACATCAACAGATTACAATTCTGTCTTGAATCCTCTAGTACTCTGAGAAAACACAAATATCCTTGTTAGTGAGTCTTCATGGATACACATCTGGTAATCCTAGTGAGAAATATACAGAATTTAGTTTAAAAATAGCCATTATTTGAACAGTTTGATACTGAAAATACGCATGTATATATATATATATTTATATATATATATATATATATATATATATATATATATATATATATATATATATATATATATATATATATATACATATATAGTAAAAACTCTTTCCTTGGGTTTTCTGGTTCAGTTAAAACAAAAATGATAAATTTTTCTAATTACGTTTCAATATTCGATGAAGAATAAGCTATAATGCAAAACACAAAAATTAGAATTCACTGGTTAAAGCGAAGATTAAATATGTAATATTTTTTTGAAAATATTCGAAAAAGATTATATCTGGTTTGTCGAAGCTAATAGAAAAAACATCTGATTGAATTCTTCGATTTGTGGTTGTGATTTTTTGCATTATTCATATTTTCATCCACATTAGTCACTACTAAGCAAGAACACAAATCAAAGAAACTGATAATCAGATGTACTGTTATAAACCACCACCAACCAATAATTACATTCGAATTCATTTGAGTAAAGAAGTAAAAAAGAACAATATGGCTTTCAATGAGTGAATAGCATTTTCAAGGTAAGCGGAGGAATTAAACTGACTCTGATTACTTGAATATTGTGAATATAGCATATGTAAGGATAATAAATAACTTAGAATTCACTGGAATTATTAATTTTACTCACATTTGTTTCAAGACAGTAAAAGGATATATTGAAAAATTCATTTCAGCTTCAATAAAAAATGACAGGCATTAAGTTTAGTCCCACATAGATTACTTCCTTTCAAGTAAAGTATTTGAATTAAGAAATGTATATAATTGTATTGTTCCATTGATTGATGCAGAACTGGACATAATTACAATGCAATGCACTTCAACCAAAGTCACCGATTACCTGAAAGACCAAATTCTTATTTTAGTAACAGAAAATATAGGAATTCGTAGTACTTAAATTCGTATTCGTATTACTTAAATCAACAAATATAACATAAATATCTATTAAAGCTGAGCATTTAAATGAAGGTTAAAAGTGCACTATGGCTTTGAATGAGTGAATGAAAAATTTTCAATCTAAGCGAGTGAAGAATAACTGAATTTAATTGCTCAAATATTATAAGCATATTTATAAGATTCATATATTACTTTCAAATCCATTCGATACATTGAAGTTTCATCTTGTAGTCACATCTGCTTCTTGTATTCTTTCATTAGTTAAGACAGATAACACATTTTCATTCTATTTCAATTCATTTCAACCAAAGTCACCGATTACCTGAAAAAAATTAAATTCATATCAATAAAAACCACTAAATATATAGAAAATTCACAGTACTTTGCAAAAAATATCAAAAATATTTATGAAGTGGAGCAATGATTTAGACTTAATAAGGTTATATGAATGTCGATAACAACAACACACATTCTTTTGGTGAATGGTAGTTGGAAATTGTAGGGTTATAGTACCTATTACTCGTTCAGAAAACATCCAAAATAGATTTAGTACCACGTTCAAGATAATTTCACAGTAACCTATTTCATGATAAATGTACATTTTTCGGGGTAAAACACAACAAAATAGCTGGAAAGTTCCGTGTTCCTTTCGACCAACGTCATTTGCAACTTTTTTTCAAAAGTAAGGAATTCGACAAATCACTAATTTGACAATAAAAATCCAAAATTATTACCTGGTATTCCGTAGGATCTGCAATTTCAAACCATGTTCCATCTTTATATTCCTTCGAAAGAGTCGCTAAATAGGTTTCTTGAATTTTTTCCATTCGATGTCTAATTTTCCAATAAAAATCCAAAATTATCTACCTCATACGTATAATCTGCAATTTTAAACCATTTTTCATCTTAATATTCTCGCGAAAGAGTATCTAAATAGGTTTTTCGAATCTTTTCATTCTAAGTAAGAAGCAATCGAAAATACGTAATGCGACGTCAAATCTGACATCTTACCTCGTCGAATTTAACTAAATTTAAATTTTGCAATGAATAGTTGAAATTATCTACCTCGTATTTCGTATAGTCTGCAATTTTAAACCATATTCCATCTTTATATTATTGGGAAAGAGTCGCCAAATGCATTTTCGCACATTTTCCTTTCGAACTTAGGGAGCATTGTAAATTACGAAAAGCGAACTTCAATTGTGACAGCTACTGGTTCGTAAACTACCTGAAAATGAATATATATTAGCGATCGACGGCTAATAATTATATTTTCACGTGAAAAACTTACCTGGAAGAAGATTTAAAGCTCATTTTCCGAAGAAAATCCATAGCGTCGTTTCGATGCAAACATGACGCTGAGCCTTTCGAGAACTTTCAATTTTGACAATGAATTCGGCCAATCAGAAGTCATTGGAAAGTAGGGGTTATCGATCGAGGAAGGATGGATTTTTTTTTGTGTCTCTTTCTACGACGTTCGGCCCCGATAAACCGTCGCACTATACTTAAGTCGCTGATTGATAAATTTTTTCGTTCGATGTTCGAGGCACAGATTAGTGGGTGTGGCTTCGTCCACGGCATGCTTTCCGACCGGCCGAAACGAACGAAAATTCGATCTTTTTTTTTCGCTCCGAAAAATCGTCCAACTTTGAAAATTCGAAATTCCCGAAGCAATTTCCGGATCGAAATTCCAATGTCGCAATAAGATGTAGAAATTGGTTTTCTATCGGAAAAAAAATGTCGCATCGAAATTTTTCGATTTTTGAAAAAGTAGACCCCGGAAAACCCGGGTCGCCTCGGTTTTCGTCTGCGAAGAGTGGACGTTTTTTCGGGAATTTTTCTCGGGCGTTTCCCGGCCGATTTCGACGCGGCAAAAAGTCGCGATCGCGTTCGGAAGGATCGAATTTACCGATTTCGCTCGATTTCGCCCTCTAGGTAATGCCGTTCGGGCTGCGCGCGCTTTTCGACGTAATTTTCGGCGGTCTATGGGGGCCGAACGGGGCCCCTTTTCGAAAAAAACGCTTCGTAGTTGCCTCGAATCGACCCCGATCTGCCCCGGAAAAATGTCAAATTTCCCGATAAACTCCCCGTTTTCCCGCAAATCCGGATTATGCATCGCCTGCAAATTCAACTGTTTATTACTCTCCTCTTTTCGCTTATTTATTTAGTATTATATATAACAGCTGTTAAAAATAATAATTAGTGTCTATTTTGTAATAACTCATTAATTTAATCAAAAGATAGAATAACAAGTACAACAATATTTTTAAACTATTTACAACATGTGTTCGAAAATGACTTCGCTTCCTAACATTATTGACAGCATTAATCAATTCTATCTAGGTATTGAACGAAAGGCATGTCGCACTGCTGCTTCCAACGCTTCTCGGGAATCAGGATGGCGTTTGTATGTGAAGTCCTGTATTCTTCCCCAGAGGTAAAAATCTGGAGGCGTAAGATCGGGGGATCTTGCCGCCCAATGAACAGGACCCCGGTTGCCAAGCAAATTATTGTCCGTAAATATTTCGTTTGAATACGCCGTTATGATGTGTGCGTTATGAAACGGTGCCTTGTCTTGTTGGAAGTATTCTCCAATTTGTTGTAATGGCAAATCATCCATTATTGGTTCAACAAATTCCCGCAATATTTACAAATATCCCGCTGCTGTAAGGTTACCCTCACAGATATAGGGACCGATAAAGCTTCCTCTAAAACTACCGACCCAAACACTGAAACTGTATCGGCCTTGATTTTGTGTCTCCACTATAATATGTGGATTTTCCAAAGTCCTATTGTAGAAAGAGTTGCTAACGCATGCTTCATCAGTCCATATGATGTTCTGTCCAAAGTTTTGATACGGTTTGAATTTATTTTTATTTAGAATTCGCATTATTGTAGTCTTTGGAATACCTGTATTCAACTACATTTTGCGAAGTGAAATATTGGGTTGGTTTTGTATTTCCCCCAAAACCGTTATTTCTTCTAACTCTCTATCTCTATTACTTACTGGCTTCGTGAACTTTTGTCCTTGGTTTTGAAAAAGAACCGTAATTAACTAGGTTTTGTTGCAATCTAGTGAACATAATATCCCGAAACGGTTGTCTCCTTTCAGGATATCGGTCAAAGTAAAGATTAAGCAGATTGAGCATCTTCATGTGATTACACTTTAACATATCATATTTTTCGTAATTTTCATACATTTTGAATTAACATGCAGATAAATATTCTAGTAAGTTCAAAACTCAGTTCAAAGAAGCACACTAAACTTGTGAAGCAAACTGCATTTAATAATAATTGTTTGACAGTACGCATAGACTGTAGTTGCTAAGGTAATTTGTTTCATATTCAGGCATGGCAACCCAGATTTTGAAAATATATCTAAAATAATTCGAAAACTGCCACAAAATGAATGTTTTCAAAGAAAAGTAGCAACTATTATATATATATATATATATTTGAAACGAGAATTTTATTTCAAACACGAATATGTAAAAAAATACAGGGTGGTCCATAAGAAAAAATAAAAGTTTATGTCATAGCTTCTAAACCATATTTTTTGATGAAAAACTAGGAACACCATTGGGTTCCTTTCAAAAAAGTGCCTCAAGAATGTTTTCACAGAAATGAGAAATATACAAAAATAAACAAGTTACGGGGTTGGCTCAGAAATGCACAAAATTGAAAAACACCTTGTATCTTTCGAACAAGTCGAGATATGAATGTGCGGTTTTCGGCATTCATTTTCTCACAAAAATCGACCTCGTAGCATGTAGGCTAGTTTTTCTCTAACTCCTCTAGAAATTGGTGTTTCCTATCAAAAGTGTCCAATTTGGACCACTCTGTACAAGCGACTCGAAAACGTCGCGGGACGCCTGGCAGATGTGAAACATCGAAATAATTTTGTATAAGTTATATGCATAAAAGAACAGATTACGACAGGAATCAGATATGGCATAATGAAAAGATAAAGCTTTAAAAATTTGTTCCATAAAATAATGACTACGTATTGTAGGTTTATATTCAATTATATAGCGTGGCGATACGTTACCCTTTCGTTATATACATTCTTGCGTCCACACTTTACATTGCATTGACGACCCAGTGGTCTAAGTACTGAACCCTGGGGCCGTATTTCTGGGTTCGAATCCCAGAGGTGACTCCTAGGTTTTTTAATTTTTTTATTTACAATCTCGTGAAAGCTCTTAGCCCCACATTTCAATATTAATTATTTCAACTTGGAATAGTATAAATAGTATAAATTATCACTTCTGTCGTGCGCCCCGACACGCACATGTTTCGTTTTTGCAAATTGTGGTCCTTCTATATTATTCGAAGGAACTTCGTTCCTACCTGGTATCCCATGACACCGTTTCTGTTTTTTTTCAATGGTTTCGTGTAATTTTTATGTGAAATTAAATATGTGTATGGAATTTTAGGTATAACAGCGAAATCCTGTATCTCTTTTATGAATTATCATTTAGTCCAACAATGCTATCAAGGACTCGCTACGTGAATCACACGATTTCAACCTCAGATAAAAATATAGTTCTGTGTTACTGGGTGTGTTGGGTAATGGTGGACGATTTAAGTGGGGTTATCCCGTCCGTAATTACCCCTTTGTTTATTTTCTGTCCTGTACTTGCAGGAGCTTGTTTGTTAATTAGAAATGTATATACCTACTCAAATATGTTTCAGATGCCACGAAATTACGAAGGTTGAAGAGAAGGGCAAATCGCGCAATAAAAAAATGGCCAATGCAGGAGATGCGAAAGAGAATGAGTATTTTTGTTGAATTTCTTTGAAAAGTATGAAGCTCCTACCTGAAGAGTGGATAGAATGTTACAAATGTAATTTATGTTCGCATGAAAACTGTACGAGTAGTGAAAGTAGGTAGGTACGTCCACAATTACCCACTAGACAGCAAGGTTTTGTTTTTGGTTAATATTTGATTACATATTGAAAATTTATCTACATTGACTATGAGAACTTGAGAACGATTTGTTTGAGTAAATTTTCAGTAATAAAAAACGGTCGGTACTTTATCTGAATTTTCCTTAAGTGTTCGAAATTAACATATCCCACTCTCTATTATGCATGTTATAAAAAACAAGCTGAGGAATAAAATGAAATGAAATATTTCAACCTCCATATTAAGATACGATGGAGTTTGAAGCTGGTAAAATGCTGCTATGACTTTGAAATTCCGATGTATACTCCTATCAATCCAAAGTGGATGATGATGTTATCGACAAAATTGATCCGAAGAAGATGATTTCAATATAATGGCATTCGATTATGATGGAATATTTAATGTTGATAACTCATTGATTAACATTTATTAATACTGCATGTTGATTTTATCGAGAAACTAAATATTTTGTTACATAATATGAGGTATTAAAGGTAGCTGTTTTACAAATATACTCATTATTTTTGTTGTAATAACAAAACTATCTTTTAGTGGAAAATTTAGGTTGTGATTTTAAGAGTAGGTCCACTTTTAGTTAGTTATTTTCTGATGGTGTCATAAGTTGAATCTGGCGGAGAGCTAGTTTAACTTCATCTAATTATTCAGACGCCGAGATGGGGAGAAAGGCCGTGCTCAGCTTTCCGGACGGCCGAAAGCCGGATTTATGACAACGAATAAACGTTAGCGAATATCCAGCGTCAAAAGTTTGATGTTTTCAAAAAAATACGCATCTCCGAAGGGCGTACGGGCGAAATTTCCATGAAAATACCGTGGTGGTGCAGTTTCTCAGAAATACAGGCCAGTATTTATTTGGAATAAAGTATAAACTTTAAAATAAAAACACTTGGCTTATGTTTCACAATATAAAAAATCTTTAGATACTGTACTTAGCAGTAATAAAAAGTCGACATGTTTCGATTTATGAACTCATTATCAAGACTCGAAACATGTCGACTTTTTATTACTGCTAAGTACAGTATCTAAAGATTTTTTATATTGTGAAACATAAGCCAAGTGTTTTTATTTTAAAGTTTATACTTTATTCTTTATGATGTTTCACCAAGTGATGTGCGAGAATTCAATCTCAGTCAGTATTTATTTATTATTTATTTATTTATTTACCAATTCAGGTTGCAAACAGTACAAAGTACCAAAACAGCATCCACTACGTATATAAGATAAACTTAACCTACAAACTAAACAATTTATATTCTAAATAATTAGTACATAATAAACTTAAAATGACAAGAACAAACTGAAATTATTCTTAGTCGTCTAAATTCCTAAAAAGTATTGTTTTAGACGGTGCTTATAATATTTTATTGGCAAAACAAAAATATCCAGCTTTAGAAAATTATTATGAAGATTGAACAGTGATTGAAATCTACAGATTGGAGAGTTCTGTCCTAGGTTAGTTCGATGAAAATCCACTGCAAACAAATCTCTATTTCTTGCGTTGGCCCTTGGTGTTCTTAGATTAATTCTAGATAATAGATCATTAGAATCAATATGATTATTTAATATTTTGTAAAGCATAGATAGATCGGTTATAATTCTTTTGTGTTCAAGTGATACAATTTTAAATTTAGATTTGATATTGGAATAATTGTGATTAACTACCGGTGTATTGCTCTTAAATCCAAGGTATCTTAAGAATATATTTTGTACACGTTCCAGACGTGTAGTATGTATGTTGTATTTTGGATTCCAGATGACAGAGGCAAAAGAGAGTTTACTATGGACAAACGCATACTAAAGAGACAAAATGGATTGAAGATTCCTGAAATCTACTGAGTTTCTTTTTATAAATCCCGCCATCCTATTCGATTAAGTTATTACTCTTTCTATATGCGTTTTAAAAGTCCACTTATCATCCAGAGTAACTCCCAGATCTCTAATTTCCATCACCCTTTTCAAACTACTTTTATCAATGGAGTATAGCGACGTGATTTTATTGATATTTTTTGTGAATGAGATATGGAAACATTTAGCGGTATTCAGATAGAGTTTGTTTTCCTGGCAGTATCGTTCCAAACGTAGAAGATCTTCTTGGATCTTCAGGCAGTCAGCTGGGGACTCGACATTTTTGTATATTTTCAAATCATCTGCAAACAACAGAATTTTGCAATGTTTAAAACAGTTTTTTATTGAATTTATATAGATTATAAAAAATAACGGACCCAGATGACTACCTTGAGGTACACCAGACGTCGCACCAAAAAAGTCCGACGTATGCCCATCAACTATTACTCTACTATTTCTGCCTGTAATATACGAACAACATAGTCTGATCATAGTCGCATCCACACCGGCCTCTTCGAGCCTTTGTATTAATAATTGAAAATCGATCTTGTCAAATGCCTTACAGAAGTCGGTGTATATAGCGTCTACTTGACCTTTATCATCTATTGTCTGACTGACAAATTCTGAGAAACATAACAAATTTGTTTCCATTGATCTTCTGGGATAGAAACCATGCTGTTCATTCATAATTAAGTATTTAACACATTCGAAAATACGGTGGTACATAATTTTTTCCAAGACTTTGCCAAAAATACATATTTTGCTTATAGGTCTATAATTTTTTACATCTTCTCTATCGCCGCTCTTAAAAATTGGAATAATTTCATCTAACTTCCATTTCTTAGGAAAAATACCAGATCTTAACGATTCATTAAAAATAATACCAAGTGGCTCAGCCAAATTAACCGCACAGTTTTTTAAAAATATAGGTGGAATTTTATCTGGACCTGAACTTTTGTTTACGTCTAAGTTTTTACAGATTTCTAAAATTTGGTTTTCTGAAATCAACTCAATCCCTGTCTGTATTTTTGGCTTCTTATTGTTGAAAGATATTCGGTTGGATTTGATGTACACGCTTTTGAAAATTCCGCAAACATGTTAGCTACTTCTTTGCCACCTCTTGCGAAATTATTACAATTTTTTACCTCATATGGAATAGACACATTGTTTTTCCTATTATTACGAATAAAATTCCAAAAAATTTTTGTGTTTTCCAAAATATTAAATTCAATACCTTTCATGAATTCATTGTAGTCTTGTTTTATCATATGTTTTGATAAGTTTCTAAGTTCACAAAACCGATTATAAATAGATTGATCGTTGTATATTTTATACTTTTTATGAGGTTTATTTTTTTCTTTAATTACTGAAATTGTTTCAAATTTAAAATAATTTGGAAACTTTCCTTTAACATTTCAGACTGGAACCCACTTTTCTAAAATATTTTCTATTACGTTATAGAATTGATCCACCAACGAGTCTACATGAGTACCTGTTAATAGCAGAGTCCAGTTTATTTCAGATAAGCTCCAGTATTCGATTATAGACATATAA
>JARQZK010005257.1:0-15000 GCA_030704885.1 Cynegetis impunctata | reverse complement strand
TAGCATTACGCCCATCATGCTAGAAAATTGCCACAGAAATTGTATGGACAGACAACTTATGTGCATTCAACAAAGAGGCCGTCAATTCCAGCATTTAATGTAATTTCTTATGTATTATTAATTTTTTGTATTGGTTTTATTTTCCCCCAAAATTTTTTCATAAAATGAATTGATTTTCTGTTTGATTGTTGTCACTGATGATGCTAGTTATTTCAACTGAAACGCTATGAAAATATCAAGAGTGATATACCACTATATTGTGAGGATTGGAAAGTATAAAAATCAGTTCAAGAGAAATCAGCCTCGAAACAAGGATTACTGTAATACAAAAATTTCCATGAAGGAAAAATTCAAATTTTCATTGTGATGGGGTATCTTTTTATCGAAATTATTGGCTAATGTCTGAAGTATGCCAATAGTTGAACAAGTTTTGAAGAAATCAAAACTATTTACAGAGGAACTAGCAACAGGACCGTAATTGAAAATTGTTGTCACTGATGATGCTTATTTTGAATGAAACGCTATAAAAATATCGATTGTGATATACCACTGAATTGTGATTTTATCGCTCCATCAATATTTGCAATAAAAAAGACAGGTCCGTATTCGAAAAAAAAAGTTCATGGTGGCCTTGTTGAGATGAAGAGTTCAATCTAAGATTTATTCTTACATGGTTATAGTACATTTTGAATACAATAAAAATTTTCTCTTCAATTTTTTTATATTTTCTGAAATAACAATTCTATTCGTAAAAAACCAAAAACGCCATTTTCAGTTTCTCCTGTATAATTACCTATTTTCCCATTTAATCGTCTTCATATCTGTAACGGTTTAGAATATAGCAATGTTACCACATGATAAAAGAAACGACCTCTATATATATATATATATATATATATATATATATATTATATATATATATATATATATATATATATATATATATATATATATATATATATATATATATATATATATATATATATATATATATATATATATATATATATATATATATAACCTGTAAAGTCTATGGTTTCTCGGCAGATAAAAGACACTTTATAAGGGACGAAATCAACTTGTTAACCGTCTATATTTCGAATAATTGGTCTATCCTTCATCAGGACTCTTAAACCATAAAAATGTGTTATATAAAAGTTTGAGTTTATCTGGATAACAAAAAGTATATTTATATAAGTAAGAGCTTAGTTATTGCTATTATGGTTTTTACATTGTTTGTTTCCTGAAAAGACTCTGTAACAACTGTTGAGAGGTTTTTTCGATTTGTGCTGTTAGTTATTTATCTAAACATGTTGTGTTCTGAATATGGCATAATAATGTCCGGTCTAGGAAACTGTGAGTTGTTTAAGTATATAGTTTTTTCTCGAATTTTGGTTCACAACATTTAAATGACTTAATAGTCTTGATGAAGGATAGAACACATATCTGAAATATAAACATGGTTAAAAAATTGGTTGAGTCTCTTATATAGTGGCCTTTCTATTCGCCAAGATTTTAGAATTCAAAATTTACGGCAAAACTTCTTTTCTAATCATTATGTATATATATATATATTTATTTATTCGAATTGTTGTTGCCTGTGATCTATTTTTAATCTCTTGATAATTATTAGCAATAACAGGCTGGTTGAATCTTAAAAAACTCGATTTTATTAAAGAGTTGACGTTTTACTTCGATATTCGTAATTGAAATTTCTTTGACATTTATTGATGTGAAAAAATTGAAAAAATAAGGCTGCTTTGTCTTGCTAGTTATTTATTATATACTATTCAGTCTAATATTAACATTCAAAAATGTTATGATTAGATGGTAAGGGAAACCAAAGAAACCTTTACCTACGTAATGTTTGAAAATAAAAATAATAGGGTATTATTTATCTAACAACAAAGAAATGAGTCATGGGAAAACATTAAAGATGTGGACTAAAATTATCGGTATAGTACGTTTATATGGAAGCAGCCGTTGACACGTGTTTCGGACTCAAAGAAATTTCAATTACGAATATCGAAGTAAAACGTCAACTCTTTAATAAAATCGAGTTTTTTAAGATTCAACCAGCCTGTTATTGCTAATAATTATCAAGAGATTATATATATATATATATATCTATATATATATATATATATATATATATATATATATATTTATATATATTTATATATATAATATATAATTAGTTGTTTGATGTTGTTCATCTAGAAAATTCAAATGAATGTAAACACGTGCAGGTGACAGGTACCTACGTATCATGTATATGAATAGTTGCTATGACAAAAAAACTACTCCAAAAATATATAAACATCAAAGAGTCGAATATTTTCGAATTATCCATCCGGAAGTGCATATATACATCCGTTACATGAATATTTTCCATTGTTTTTCGGCCGAATGCAATGCTGTGAATAAAATTTCTCGCAAATCTACGCAATGTAATCACACCTTTTCATCTCGCTTTTTCCCTTTATTTTCAATAATGTGTTTTCATCCGGCACAATTGTTTGTTTTTCCTATCAACGCACTAAGCTGGCCAGTGGCGCACGCATCACTCATAGAACTGACAGCTCTATTTCGACTTCATTTTGAATTACAGGCGTGAATCAAATTCAATGAAAATATTTAGAATGATAAATAATGTTATATTTTGTTTTCATCAGCTTGACGTTCCATCATAAATAAAGGGCTATTATTTGTAGGATGAATATAATTGAAAATATACTTCTGTGTTTTCTCGTCCATAGAAAATGTCAGAATTTCCATGCTGCTATATTTTGAATATATTATCGTTGTTGGACAGCATTTTAAACGTAGATAATTGAGCTACGTTAGTCGATGATATGGTTGGGATGAAATAGTAAAATTAATCAATAAATTATTGATCAATATTTCAAGGAAATTTCCATAACGAGTTGACGTATCAGCACCTTTTCAACTATTTCATTATTAGTACAGGAAACAAAGCTCAAAAAATGACAAACCCTCGCAATTTCTTCGTCCAGCATCGATTTGAATAAAAATTTGGAATTAGGCTTATTTCACCCTCTTGTTCATTTTCTACATTATGCCGTTGTATTGTTTTTGTTTTTTAAGGATGAAAACTACCCCTTATTGTAAAAAATTATAAAATAACGTTGTAAACGTTAAGATGGGTGGAATTTGGTTTGCATTAGTTGAATAGTGATTGTTTCATGCTTTGGAATACAATTTCTAATGCTTCAACTATTAAAAATCCACCCTTGTTAGAGCTTGATATAAAAAAAAAATTATTTATCCTAAAGAAAGGATTTCGTCTTTCATCAATTGGCATAAAAATTTGGGATTAGGCTCATCTCACCCCGTACAGGTTGTCCCATTTTCGATGTCCTTACGGGTTAACTCGCTTATTTTCAAAGATAGAAATTTGCGGTTTTCGCGAACGTTGGCTACTTTTTTGTCAAATTCACGATACCGTCAACAAAATTTTCATAGCTTGCTTCGTTTTTGAGATACAGGGCGAAGTTGAAAATATTGCATTTTGGCCCCTCTCCTGTATCACAGCTAACTTTTAACTTATAGAAAAAGTAAGAACTGTTTTATATACACTTTTTCACGTAGAATCCAGTGGCATAGTCAGATTTTTGAAATGACCTGTCATTGTTTAGGTATAACCCAATGTTATAATTTTTTTAATGGAACACTCTGTATATTTTTCCATATTCAAAACACAAATGATTTGCGCTTTTCAAAAATATATAATACTTATATAAAATTCTAAGTATTAGCCCTGTATTTAGATAATTTTTTTTTTATGGCAAGTCAAGACAAATATCACTTTAATAGATCGTTCGGCGCAATAAACGAAAATATCACTTCCAGAAGTATAGCGTAAAACGGAAAGTTTTCATTAAAAAAATATTCTTCAATATACGTTATTAAACAATTTGACAAAACAATAAATTTGAACTTATGAAACACTTTTTATCGACTATATGCGCTCTGGACCTAATTAGTAGGTGGCTATGAAAAAAAAGCAAGTGCAGAATATTTATAGTTCCTGTCAAAGTGTACAAATTTTTCCTACAATGGCAAACGATAATCCAGTATATCAAAACTACGAAAAATTAGATATGGTTGGGATATATTACCAAGTTGGTTTGAATCCAAATCAAGCGTTGTACCTCTATTTGAAATGTATTTACTATTACCCAGTTACTGGGTGTCAGTTAGATAAAAAGATAGGAATTTTAAGTTTCCTTTTTCAGATAGTTTGAAAAGCCTAGGCCAGAAGGGTTTAGAAAAGAAAATACCGAAAATGATGAAATTAGTGTCCTGGCAAAGGTAGAAGAAAACAAAAATACTTGCAGAGAAATTGAAGATTCGGTTGGCATTCCAAGGGTTTCGAAGATATTAAAAAATATATATATACCTCCTACATATCCCAAGCTATACATTATCTGCACCCAGGTGAAACTGAAAAGAGTATTGAGTTTTGTAGGTGGTATATTGTCCGATGAAAGCCATATAAGTAGCGCTGGCATTTTTAATCGAAATAATCATCGTTATTGGTCAAATGAAAATGAGCACGTTACGGTGGTTTATCAAAAACATGGCAGATTTGGCTTTGATGTATCCTGTTTCGTTTTTGGAGGAAGATTAGCGCCTACAGCATTTTCGACGGTAACTTGAATCGCTAAAGATATTTGGAAATTTTGGATGATTTTTTTTCTGAACTACTTGACAAAATTCCGTTGGCTCAATATAGAAAAGGTTTATCCTAATTAAAGATTCCAAAACCAGTGGATTGGTAATAGTAGCCCCATTAACTGGCAACCAAGGTCCCCTGACTTATCTATATTGGATTTCTTCATATGGGGCTACATAAAAAATAAAATGAACCACACGCGGCACGAAAATAGAGATGCTCTGATGAATGCCACGAGAGAAGTTTTCGAATACTTAGGTATAAGACTTTTGTTTTAACTGTGGTCGATTGGCGCTATCCTCAGAAAATGTGTCTTCAACAGAATGGGCAGTAATTTGAACAATATTATACAAAACATTTTCATCAGAAAAATTATAAACTTTGTTTCGTAGCAGTATTACATATGTTTCTATTTCTGTTATAATCATTATTATATGTATCTCTGTTTAGTGATTTATATTGAATAATATTTTTTTAAAGAATACTCCTCATTCTAACCTATGTAAATGGAAGTGATATTTTTGTTTACTGCGCCGAACGATCTATCAAAGTGATATTTGTCTTGAATTGATATAAAAAAAATTATCTAAATACAGGTCTAATACTTAGAATTTTATATAAGTATTATATAGTTTTTAAAAGCGCAAATCATTTGTGTTTTGAATATGGAAAAATATACAGGGTGTTCCATTTAAAAAATTATAACATTGGGTTATACCTAAACAATGACAGCTCATTTCAAAAATCTGACTACGCCACTGGACTCTACGTAAAAAAGTGTATAAAAACAGTTTTTACTTTTTCTATAAGTTAAAAGACAGCTGTGATACAGGAGAGGGACCAAAATGCAATATTTTCAACAAGCTATGAAAATTTTGTTTACTGTATCGTGAGATTGACAAAAAAGAAGCCAACGTTCGCGAAAACCGCAAATTTCTAGGAAGGACATCGAAAATGGGACAGCCTGTACTTCATATTTTATATCATGCTCATGGGCGTTGATTATTTTCAGAAGTGAAAACTACCCCTTATTTTAAAAAAATATAAAATAACATTGCAAAACCTTAATATGGGTAAAATTTTGTTTGAATTCGTAAAGTAATGATTGTTTTATGCTTTAGGATCATTAATTAGGATAAATAATTTTATTTATATCAAGCTCTAGCAGGGGTGGATTTCTGAGGGTTGAAACATTAGAAATTGTATTCCAAAGCATGAAACGATCATTATTCATCTTATCCAAATCAAATTTAACCCATCTTAAGGTTTATAACGTTATTTTATAATTTTTGACAATTAGTGGTAGTTTTCACCCTTAAAAAACAAAAAGCGTACAACGGCACGATGTAGAAAATGAACTACAGGGTGAAATAAGCTCAATTCCAAATAGTAGCTGGACGAAAGAATTGTGAGGTTTTGTCATTTTATGAGCTATATTTCCCGTCGCTCCGAACCGTGCTATTCGAATGTTTCAAAATAAATTTTCTTGGTTTTTTTAAGAACGATTTTATAGGGCTTTTCAAGAGCTATAAGACTGTGTGAATTAAATTCCTGAAGATCCATCAGTTTTTAAATGGGATGAGTTTAAAAGGCTCGAATAAGGTGGTGTTCGCTTGTAAATAGAGGTTTTAAACGGCTATATCTCACCGAATGTTCACTGTACAGAAAAATTATGCACAGAAAAAAATTTGAGTCATCAAAAAAGCTACAATTTAGTGTTTCATTATTTTTTTCGTATCTCCAGTAATATCGGAAATATTTCAAAGAAAAGGATGAAAAATACGAAATCGCGAAAAATCGTTTTCTCTTTAAACTCCAATTCTTCTAAAAATGGGCATTCTAAATTAGTCAAACTTCTTGAGTGTATTGATAATACATATATAAAGAGAACTACTGAAGTGTGAGGATTCATTTAAATTAGGGGGGTAGTTATGGGTTGTTGTCACTGATTTTTTCGTAGAAAAAAGTAGGTACCGACCTTATTTTGATCATAAGTCGCTTAATTTTTATGCTAGAAACTTTTTTTTATTGTTGTTTGAAAGGTCTGAATAAATACTTTAAAATAGAATCGATGAGTTTTCCTCGCAAAATGCAAATTTTTTCTGTTATTTGACTTTGAATCTTTCAAATTATGCATTTGGCGAAAAAAGTTAACCATTAACATGCCGTATATCTCGGTTCGTATTGGCCGCAGAAAAATAATTAAAAAATGATTTTTTTTTCAAATGCTGCAATTTTGTTTTCCACAGTTTTTTCGACAAAATGCATATTTTTCGAGCTATTCGCAAAGAACCTTTTAAAAACATCGATTTTTTCGACGAAAAACTGTTACTTTCAACCGCGGATAACTCAAAAAATATTAGTTTTACGTAAGTAACATTTTTGTCTTGGAATTGTTTTCCTCATCGATTCTTTCAGTTAAAATGTAAAAAAATTTCTACCCTCGAGGTGGGGTGGCAACCACTCCCAAAGTTTTAGCGTATACCGGCATGATGTAGAAAATGATACTTGGGCTATTTCCTACCCACTGTGAAAATTTCACGTAATTCCATGCTGGACGAAAAAATTGCGAACCAAAATCCCTCATTTCTGTACTATATGAAGCTTAGTGAAGCTCTATAGAATCAAAAGATAAATCGAAAGTATGTATGCTTGGAATATTGTTAGAAAATTTTTTTTTATTAGATTGAGTGCTTATATGAATTCATACGCCTTTCATCTGAATCGTTTAGACATCTTCATTTTCGTTTCCTAATTTGAAATAGAGTCGCAGTTGATAGGCCTTGTGGCATCATGTAGATCAGATGAATGTACGATAACGAAATTACAAATAATATATGAAGAAAATAAATATAAAGACTACAACTACCCAAATTTTCCATTACATATTCATGGTTTTAAGTATGCTAGTGGTATATATTTATATTAGTATGATACACTGAAGAAAAATGACAAACTATTTTCAATCATTTCAAAAATTTTGATAAAATCAAGAATTCGAAACGCTAACTGTTTAATAAAGGCGGTTCTCAAACTCAAATGGCGTGTTATTTCAAATTTCCAGGTTCACTCGAAAGAGTGAATCAGTGTTTTCAAACTTGATTCTATGTTTTCACTTTCGATATTCATATGAGGACCATGTTTTTTTTTTATGCATATGTTATGGCATTGTATTTCGCTAATCGTTTTGTTACCTCAACAAAATGATCGAAATATTTTAGCTGCAGCGCTAAAATAGGTTTTATATGATATATGGTTCTATTGTTTTCATTTCAATGAGAACTTTAGCCAGTTTTCTCATTTTACGAGAGGTAACCTGAATGAAATGATTCTCTCCAGGTCTTCATCCGAAGGCGCAAATAAGAGTATCTTTTTTGGCTTCTTAGGACATCATATCAACACAAATATGAAGAAATACCTCGTCGTCGGTCTTTTATTGACTGTTGTGTTATGAAGTAGTAGAGTATGACCTGCAGATTGAGCACTTTCTTCTGGCTTTTTATTGTGACATTTTTTTCTGTGTCGATAAACGAACTTGAATGAAAAAAATCTCAAACATTTATCACGTGACAATAAAGAGTGCTTCGGAAGGTCAAGTACTCTCACGGCCTAGAAACTTTCTAAAAAATTTCTTTTTTGTCTCAATACGTTCAGTAATTGGTTGACACGATTCTACTGAGGAAACAGTCAAGTAAACTTGGTACGTAGATTGAGTTAATGTGGAGGAAGTGCCTTTGGGTAGTTTCAACCATTTTCCTCTGTTGCGCTGCCCCACGCAGGGACTATTCCGTTCAAATCGCATCCCATCGAAAGTGCATTAGTAAACGAAGCACTTCTTTTTTTACAATAATGTTTTGAAATTTGATACGAGGATTGAGTAAATGTTGAGAAACGTTCGTTCGTTTCTTTCAATTTTTTTTTATGAAATAAATTAGTTTCTACTTTTTAATAAGGTTTGCTGTTTGAACGTGATTTTTTTAAATATAATTCGATTCGTTGGAATCGCTCCTCGACGCGATGTATTCTGCGCGAAAAATACGACTTTAGTGATGGAGTTCTGCTGCTCACGATTTTTCAACTCTCTGAGATATTTGCTGGTCCGAGGAGCAACTCTTCTGTTATAATAGGATTAACCTCATTAAACAAGAAAAAACAATATCTTTGATTCGTTGAAATTTTGAAATGATAAAAAATGGAAAAGAGGCCCCTAGAGGGAAACATATCGAACTACAATATACGCTCTTCTTTAAATATGTGATATTATTGCATCCGAGCATGTGTTATATGAGTGGCAATAACACGAAAATTCTTTAGAGATGTCAACTACAAGTCAATATTTCATGTTGCACATGAACCATACTGTCTACATGCATAATTTCATCCAAAATCTACACCACGGAATGACAAAAACAACGTTTGACATAATTGTCCCAAATTTTTTTAATTCCCGCGCAATTTTCTCAATTTTTTCTTTCATAAGAACCTTATTCTGTCGATGAGAAACACAACAAAAAAAGAATTTTAGAAATAATTTCATATTGTTTTCAATTATTCTCGAATTTTCTAATTTCCCGCGCAGTGTTCTTGATTTTTTTATAATAACCTTATTCTGATAATGAAAAACACAACAAAAAAAGAATTAGTGAAATCGTTCCAGCCGTTGATTCATTTTTATATATAGAGATTTTCTAATTTCCCGCTCAATTTTCTTAATTTTTTCTTTCATAAGAACCTTCTTCTGACAATGAAGAACACAACAGAAAAAGAATTAGTGAAATCGGTCCATCCGTTCAAGCGTGATGGCGGGACCAAGGGAAATAAAGATTCATTTTTATATATAGAGATTTTCTAATTTCCCGCGCAATTTTCTTAATTTTTTCTTTCATTCGAACTTCTTCTGACAATAAAAAACACAACAAAAAAAGAATTAGTGAAATCTATCCAGCCGTTCAAGCGTGATGGCGGGACCAAGGTAAATAAGGATTCATGTTTATATATATATATATATATATATATATATATATATATATATATATATATATATATATATATATATATATATATATATATATATATATATATATATATATATATATTTATACATACATATATATCCTTGCATAATAGTATATTATGATATTAGCAGAATAAGTGATACTTTATGTGCTGAGCGTGGAAAGTTTGTCTGACGAACGTAGTCCATGCGAAGCACATAAAGTATCTTATTCTCCGAATATCATATACTATTTTTTCTTCAAACGTGTATAATTTCATTCGAAATAAAACAATAAAAGGAATCGAATTTTTTAATAAAGATAACATGATTGAATCTTTAACTTATTTCACTGTATATTGCCTTTTTCGTATCGTTGTCATGGATACGTACTTGTTTGACATCCATTAAAACAAATATTTCAAATTCGGTGAAGAATAGTATATTCTGTAACAAGGTTAGAATGAAAATTCGTTGCGAGTGGAACCACGAGCATCACGAATTTTCATTCTAACCGAGTAGCAGACTATACTTTCTCCACGATCAAATTTATGCTACTTATTATATTTTCGAATGAAAACGTGACAGCAAACATTTTGACACTTACTCAAATTTGCCACTACGATGACAATCAACTGCGTCAAGGCTAATGTTATTATTGCTAGCCAGTGTGAGAATATTATTCTATTACAAGGGAGAGAAAGCAAATACATTTAAGTTGCATGGGGGCAGAGGTATTGCAGAATATTTCTTCAATCTCAAGAGAGAGAATTTCAGCATTCTGTAATCAAATTTGATATCAGAATTGGCGAATTCTGTGATGATCGTGGAGAAAATGAGTTTAGAAATGTGTAATGATCCTTCCGAGGTGGTAGAGGCAGCTAGAATAGCTATACAAAACCTGCTGCCGACGAAATCTGCTGCAGTATATTAAGCTGCGTTTGTTAAGTTCAACAAATGGTGCAATGGAAAAAAAGTACTGCAATACTCTGAGAACGTTTTGTTGGCATATTTTACCGAAATGGCACTGAAAATGATGAGTTCTAGTTTGTGGGCTCATTATTCAATGATGAGGACAGTGTTGAATTTGAAGCATAATGTGAACATTGAAAAATACAACAATTTGCGTGCATTTTTAAAAAAGCAAGGAGAAGGTTATAAGCCAAAGACAATCGCAGAGTCGCTTGTCAAGGCGAACAGCTTCAGCAAAATTCGTCTTGAACCCCCCAGAAAGAAAAGTATGTTGGCGATGAAGGTAAATGAAAATTACAATTTGTTTGTTCACATTGCTGCATAACCACACACTTAATTTTTCTAGGTAGTTTTGATATTTGGAATATCTGCGGCATGTCCGTGCGATGAACTAGCTGGGATATGACAGTTGCATGATCTTCAAGATATGGGTTCTTTGCTGCTAATACAACAGTCCCAAACACTAAAAACTAATAAGAGTAGAACCTTCAACGTCCTGGGCTGATTGGAATTATCTGAGCAACATATAGAAAGTACGCTTAATTTCGCCCTGGCCGATTTTGTAGGGAACGACCCGTTTTTTTTTTGAAATATCAGAATGGACAATGTTATAAAGCTGTTATGGGTATCCATAAAAAATTCGGTTAGTGTAGCAAAAGACGTGGCATTGTATGCTGAAGATTCCAAATTGCGAAAGAATATACAGGGCATTGCTTAAGAAAAGAAACTTCCGCCAAACAAATGCTTGTTGATAGTCGCGCGTGGATATCACTACGCTGAAAAGGCATGGGGGTCTGGGCAATCTGATGCAGTTGCCGAAGAAGGGTACATACGAAGACTCCTGTGCCAAAGTAGAACCAAAATTGCTAAGAAGAGTTCTTCAACCTAAAGCCTCCGCGGAGAATCTCGAAACAATTCTTCATTTAATGCAACCCGATTACAAAGTAATGGATTTGTACAATGCCGATCACTCTGGAAAAGTTGTTACATGGAATCAGTAACTGATATTGGCAAGAAGTGGAGGATTCTTAAAATGATGCAAATCTTCATTAATTGTACTTTTACTATAAATGTTACGAATTAAATAATAAATACCATTGTGAATGAAATTCATAGTCCTATAATGTATTTATACGCTTAGGAGCTATTAAGTACTTATGTACTCCTAGTCATATTAACAATCCACACTTGAATGTCATTGAGGAACGTCACAAAAGTTAATCCACTCTATATGAAACGGTTTGAAGAAAAAAGTATTTTATATTATAATGTGTCGCGGTAATTAAGCAGTATCACTATGACTAAAATTATAATGGCGTAGCAATTGAGTCCCGTGGATCGTCGATAAATATAAGTAACAAAAGGAAGAGTACTGTCCACTGCTTTGCAGGTGAAAATCTATTATCTTAAATAGTGTAAGAGTCTCCTTCTTAATTGAAGAAAAGAAGAAATTTGAATATTTCCTTATCAAAATAATTATAATACGTCAATACAACCCATATTTCTGAATTTATGTGTATATCTTGATATAGGTGCCTTCTATATTCTTATGTTAGTAGTTCACCAAGTACGCAAAATGAAATTCAAAGGATATTTCTTAGTGATACGCTACATTTAGTTGATTTCAGTATTGAGAATTATAATTTTATATTTTTCTGAAATGTGATTGAATTTCGTTTTGGAGGTTGCAACTTCATATAATGCTAAAGAGTGAATCAAGGAAAGTGTCATTTTGACAACGGATTTCTCTTGGCAATAATAGGATCAAGAGCGGAAGATTATTGTACTGCAATTCCCTCACACAATTCCTTACTACAATGTATATAGATTTTGCAATTCTACAGTCAAGACTTTTCTTCTTAATAACTTCGAACACTCAGATGAAGCACTCTTCTTGAGGAAACGATTTCTACACCTTTACTTCACGCGTATTCTAAGCAAGTTAAAGCTCGTTATTTAAGAGTCTGTACGCTAGCGTTTTCGTGTTATTCCGTAATGTTTTTAAAAAGAAGAATATCTGAACTTTTAGTTCATGTTAGTCTAGATTATATGAAGCCAACGGATACATTTAATGTTGTTGATATGGCTGTAGACATTCATCAAGACAAAACAATATATATATATATATATATATATATAATATAAATATATATATATATATATAATATATATATATACCTACTATCATTATGATATATACTATATATATATAGTAGATACTATCAGAATTATGGACAAACCATATTTGTAGATCATAGTATATGTCATACATTACATAAAAAGGGAGCTGGTTATACGTATTCCGCAACATAAAATCTGCATTCACAATCCAACGGTGAATTATAGAAAACGTCATGACATCCCGACTCAAAATCTGCATACAGCTGCTTCGATCTGATTAGATCTCATCAGTGCAGCTTATTTGATTCGGAGTGAAGGAACAAATATCTAATTGTTCCTCAACAAACCGTGGACGGAAACTCAACTGGATTATAACCCAGAGCGCCCTCCGCCAAAGATATTAGAAACCTATAATTCACCGTTTAGATCGAAAATATAAGATTCTGCCGAAAAAACACGTACCTCTACTCTACAACAGTGGCGTATATAATTCCAGAGCACACGTACATACAGGCTCTTGCACCGTTTTATTATGAAACGTAGTTTAACTAAACTCGGTTTATGCGTGGTTTAAGACAGCTTAAACACCGTTTATATTCTGGTGCAAGCAAAAATATCAAATTAAACTCGGTTTATCATTAAACTTAGTTTAATAATATACGGTACAAGAGCCTAATAGTGTTTAAAAAATTTCATGGATATAGAGAGTGCTCTCAGTAATACTAGCAGTATTTTACACAATATACAACAATCAATTCATGAAAAACATACTTGTTGAACATTGTAAATGTCATTTGAATGCAGATTTTGCGTTGCGGAATTCGTAGTTTTCCTTTATTCATTATATTGATATATATATATATATATATATATATATATATATATATATATATATATATATTTATGATATATATATATATATATATAATATATATATATATATATATATATATATATACATATATACAGTCGCATAACACACACGATGGAACAGTAGACAGACTGTATTTCTCTTCAACAAGCTCATCAGTAGTGAGTTCACTACCTCATACTTTCCAAGAGAGTTCACTATGACCTTTGAGCACATGACAGCGCAGTCCATCAGAATCGATAGTAGTCCCCTCTCATATCAAGTAGAATCATCGCTTGCCGAATACTACTACACCATGTTTCAATTGAATAAGTTTATAGTGAGAAGAAAGCAGCATTTATTGCCTTTGGTACCAGCGCAGAACGCTTTCTTCGAAGTTCGAAAGAATATTAATCAATTTTCTTCATGCAAGTACCCGACTCAATAATGTGATTATAATTTTCCCGATAATATCTGAACTCTCGATTCGTCGCATTCCTAAGTAAAACATCAAATTTGAACGATTTCATTATGTTATGTACTTTTAGTCTAATTTATGTAACACTTTACTAATAGAGCTCAATTACTAGAGTCGTATATTCGCCACATTTTTGTTCATTATTACGTGAAGTATTAACCTTAAAATCTGCAGAAAAAAATTAATTCACTTCAAAAATGGCAGCGGTTATGAAAAATAGTTGAAAACACCAAAAGGTAGTTCTCTAACATGAACTCAATCTACGTTAGAAATTTCAACCATCAAAATAGAACTCAATATGGATAAGCTGCGTGAAACTGCAAAAACCACGACAACCAAACGAATCTCGACAGAAAAATGGCTGCGGTTATAGAGAAGACTGTAGTTACCTCCAAAAGAAACTTTCCTGAAATAAAATTCATATACCTACTAATTCTCAACTCGATATCTTAATTTGAAGATGGTTTCGGGGTGTAAAACTGACTCAAGAACGACGATCGATACAATATTTCAGATCTATTGGTTTGATGGATGCCACTGCAAATATCAAAATGTGCAGGAAGAAAAAGAAACCATAAAAATAAACCTTAAACATTGTGGTCCACCAGATACAAAAAGGAATTAAAAACAACAACTTAAACTTATTGTTGATTTTTGATACGGTGCAATTACTTTAGGGGAGAATAATACTAATAAGCCTTGAGAATTCGAGGTTGGCCATACCGAATCGTTTTATGGGGTAAATGCGCGGCTATTTGCCTAATAAATTGCGGAAAACAGTGGAAAGCAGACATATACTTGTGAATTTGGCCTGCCGCTGATACGAAGTTGCACCGTACCACTAATATACCCGATCTCGAAGAATATTATTTGCTCTGGCAGGTCAG
>JARQZK010005256.1:65000-90222 GCA_030704885.1 Cynegetis impunctata | reverse complement strand
AGAAAATTGAATCGTGTTTTCAAGGAATAATGAAAACTGGAATCATTTCTAATATAAAATTCAAAGATCCGAAAGAATTTTTTATCGCTTCTTTTGATAGTTTCTCTAAGCAAATTAAAAAGGAATTGAAGGAATCTCTACTAAAAGTTTATTCAGTATTTGCTGGTCGTTTTGTTAAACCTCAAAATATAGAAAATGAAATGAAGTTTTTTCTTACTAAAAATGAAATTATAGATTCGAATACAAATTTGAAAAAGTTTTAGAAGAAAAATATTTCTGATAATATTTTGAGGAAATTCGAAACGTTTCAGGAGAGAGATAGTGGTTGGAGTCTCTATGAGATTAATTATTTGAAAGTCAATATTAACAAGTATAATCCTATAACAGTGGGAATTTCAACATATACAAATTCACCCAAATTTGTTGAAAAATCACATGGAGTTGTAAATATAAAAAATTCAGACTCATATTGTTTTCTTTGGTCAATAATGGCATCTATCTTCCCAACACCTCCGGGAAAAAATTTGAGCAGAGTCAGTTCATATCCACATTTCTCGGAACATTTGAAATATGAAAATATTTCATTTCCTTCTGATATAAAAGATATTCCAAAGTTTGAAAACATGAATAAATTATCTATAAATATTTTCAGTTTCGAAAAAAGAGATTTTGCCTCTGAGTTTAAGTAAATTATCATTTAAACCTCGCATAATTTACTCATGCTTCCTTTTGATCATCTGAATCAAAAGGCTTTTATAGAATCAAACGAAAGTTGGAATAATGTTAAATTGGTTAGATCAGTCTCCTTTCTTTTTTGCTATATCAAAAATATTTCTCGTTTATTGTCCAGTCAAAGTAAAAATTCGAAAAATAAAAATTATTTTTGTAAACGATGTTTGAATCACTTTTTATCGCAAGATATATTGGATATGCATACAAGAGATAGTCTAAATATGAATGAAGCAAAAATTGTATTACCAAATGAAAATAATAAATTCTTAGAATTCACTTATATTCAACATCAATTGAAAGTTCTTTTTGTAATTTATGCAGACATTGAGAGTCTTTTAGTCAAAAATAACGAGAAACATCCTTATCCATCCAAATCTGAAATTACTCATTTTCATAAGCCGTTTAGTATAGCTTATTATTCAAAATGTACATTTGATGATTCTTTATCGAAATTTTCATTATATTTAGGAGAAGATTGTGATTTTTGGTTTGTAAAGGAACTTGAGAAAATAGCTAAGGAATTGAATATTGTTTTCACGAATCCTGTACCGATGATTCCGCTCAGCAAAGAAGAAAAGAAATTATTCAATGAACCCGAACGATATATTTGTTGGTATCAATTTAACGTTGATGATATTAGGGTTAAAGATCATTATCATTTAACTGGAAAATTTAGAGGAGCCGCACATTAAAAATGAAATTTGGGATTCAGAGATTGTCATACTATTCCAGTCGTTTTTCACAATCTATCTGGTTATGATAGCCACTTCTTAATTAAAACTCTTGCTAAAAAAATTAAAGGAAATATTAGTTTATTATCTCAAAATGAAGAAAAATTTATTTCATTCACAAAATATATTGAAAATACGAAAGTTTGCTCGAAATTCTCAGATTAATTCAAATTTTTAAGTTGTAGTTTGAATAAATTAGTATCTTATTTGGAAAATAATCAACAAATCATATTACGTAAACATTTCGAAAATGAGACTGAATTCATTCTAGCTACATGAAAAGGAATATTTCCTCATGAATATCTAGATATTTGGGAAAAATAACTGGATATTAAATTGCCTTCTGAGGAAAATTTCTTCAGTTCCCTCAGAAATGAATCAATATCCTCTCAAGATTGTAAACATGCACAAAGAGTTTGGTAAGTATTCAAAATTGAAAATATGAAAGAATATGCAGAGTTATACTTGAAAATTGATGTCTTACTCTTATCTGATGTTTTTGAAAATTTTCGAACTTCCTGTCTTCAAACCTACATTTTAGATCGTCTTCACTATTATACAGCACCGGGTTTGGCATTTGATTCCATGCTCACCTTACGCACAAAAGTATCCTTCATTATTGCCCTCCAATAATCATATAGTGAAATTGATGTTAGTGGCAGAACATCTGAAATTACACTATGCTGGTTCGCAAACAGTTCTGTCAAATATGCGTTTAAGGTTTGGCCTTTGAATGGACCTCAAGCAAATCAAGAAAATGATAAAAATTGTTGGTCTTGCTACCAATTTCGAGTCAATAACGCAGAACAGATAATGGCAGATTTACCAAAAGAGAGAATTTCTGTTTCCAGGGTCTTTTCAAATGTAGGTTTGGACTATGGTGGACCGCTCATGATAAAGAGCTCTAAACTACGCAAAACATCTTCCACTAAATGTTATATTTGCATATTCAATTGTATGGCAACCAAATCGGTCCACATCGAGCTAGTCAGTGATTTTTCGACTGAGGCATTTTTAGCAACTCTAAAGCGTTTTATTTCCCGCAGAGGATATCCAACAACTATATTCAATGATAACGCAACTAATTTTCTAGGTGCGAGAAATAAACTGAGAGTACTATATGAATTTCTTAAAAATCCAGAAATTGTAGTCTCAGTAGAAACGTTTCTTGCAAGTAAAGAAATTGCATGGAAATTTATACCTTCCAGAAGTGCGCATTGGGGAGGACTCTGTCAAGCAGCAATTAAAAGCACTAAGTTTCATTTATATCGAATATTGGGAAATTCAATACTAACTTTCGAAGAGTTAACTACTGTTCTTACTCAAATAGAAGCAATTTTGAATTATCTCCCACTTCGTCCTCTCACTAATGACCCTGCAGGTTTGAATTGTTTTACTCCAGGATATTTTTTGATTGGAGCTCCCGTAACGTCTTACCCTGAAAAAAATCATACTGACACCGCGGCAAATAGATTATCTCGTTGGGAATACTGCACCAGATTACAGCAAGAATTCTGGCGTAGGTGGTCCACTGAATACCTGAATATTTTACAAAATAGACCCAAATGGTTGAAACCATTACCCAACTCAGAGACAAATGATTTAGTCTTATTGAAAAAAGAAAATGCTCCTCCTTTAAATTAGCCAAGGGCTAGAATTTTAGAAGTGATCCTAGGTCCCGACAATAAGATTCGACTTGTTAAAATCAAAACAGTTGACGGAATTTTCACTAGACCTATTTAAAATGTTTGTCCACTGCCTATGAAAGATTGAAAATAATTGATATATTTTTTATTACTATTTTTTTTTGCATTTGTTTATATTCAGCTGCGGGGCAGGATGTTCGAGTTTTGCTCGAACAATTCCTTATTATTCACAATTGAATTAATATGAAATTCGATAATCAAATTCTGCATAATGCACATATTTAACATATAGAGGCCTCAGTAGACCAGCGGTAAGGTGAACCGCCTTATACCGTTTGTAAACCGAGGATTGTGGGTTCGAGTCCCACCTTGCTCTTGGGTGTTGTGTATGTCCAGAATTTAGTTATAGATTCAAGAGAAATTGTTGGGTAATGTGCATCGTTCACAAGCCCATTGGCCTTTCGGAATCGGCGTTAAACTGTAGGTCCCTCGAGTTAAAAAAAATATTTAACATAACTTACTCTCTCTCTTTCTCAAAAAAAAGTATTAGCAGATGCTACGCATTAGGTGAAGAGAAATTCACTCGCTTATAATACACATCAGCAAACGCTCTCAAAATTTATACTCTCAACGAAAATTTTAAGTCTAATAGAATTACTCTCACCTTTATACCTACGCACAAGTTTGTGAAAATTAAAGTTATCCAAATCATCTCTATTATCAGTGTACACGCGCGAGCTCTAAATTTCGTCTAAGTCCGAAAATTCATTAAAATTTACTATTGCAGTAAACTACTCGTTTACTGCAATGAAAAAAAACATCTTGTTCAAAATACGTAAAACTGAACCTACCCGGTAGAGTTTACGTTTCTTACAAGGATATATAATGGAAAGATACGTATAAATGGCTTGAAGAAAAAATGTAATTATGACAATACTTTTATTTCTTATGACAGTTTTCTATTTCTAAAAAATGTCAACACTATCAATACATATACGATCTAAATTTTCAATACACTCCCACCTTTTGAGTACAAAGCATTGACTCAAAACCATTATTTGAAAAATCTAAAGATTCAATCTGTTAGGTGTCTTAATATTTCTTCCAGATTTTGTTGTTCTTTCAGGTTTTTCCAAAAGACTAGGCTCAGTATCTCTCTGAACTAATTTTTGCTCTATTTCTTCTTTTCCTCTTACATGCTTTTCGATGTTCATTTTCATCTCCTCGTTCTCTTGAATATTCAGTTCTAATGGGAATAATCGCTGAATTGGTCTCATAAGCTGTCCTTCTGAAGTTCGCAATCCAACCAATCGAACTCTTCCATCCTTTCCCGGAAACACCTTTTCGATGACACCCAAAGGCCATTCGAGTCTCTTGCATTTCTCATTTTCTACTAAAACTATATCTCCTACTTTCACGTCTGCTACTGAATTTTTATTATTGAACAGTACCAGTTGACTCAAATATTCATCTCTGAAACGTTTTCTCAATATTTCTCTTAATTTTTGAATATACTTCAGATGTCTTCTAACGGAATTGGCATCAATGTTGTCCAAATCGAGAGTTCCATTTTCCTTTATATCCTGCATAAATATCGATGGGGTCAAAGGTATCAAATCGTTGCTATCCGACAAATACGTCAAAGGTCTCGAATTAACCACAGCTTCACAATCGCATATTACTGAATTCAGTTCTTCATAGGTTAAGCTTTCTTTTCCCAATTGCTTTCTCAATAAATCCTTCACAATCCTTATCAGACGTTCCCACCATCCGCCCCACCAAGCTGCTGCTGGTGGATTGAATTTCCATTCGATTCTTTGTATAATACTGACTTCCTGAATTTTATCCCAATCTAAATTCTGGAAATAATTTTCAGTTCCAACAAAATTTTAACCATTATCGCTGTATATAGTTGATGGACGTCCTCTGCGAGCAATAAATCGTCTTAAAGATAATATGAACGAATCAGTTGATAGGGATGTTACAATTTCCAAATGAACTGCTCTATAAACAGCACAGGTGAAGAGACATATCCATACCTTTTCCTTAGTACGCAGGAAAAGTGGACCAGCAAAATCAACTCCTACAATTTCAAAAAGAGATGCATCTCTCACTCGATCATTTGGTAATGCTATGGTTACATTTCCCAATCTTTTAGCATTGAATCTTTTGCATTTCATGCATTTATTCAATACTCTTTTGACTGTTCTTCTTCCACTAGGAATCCAAAATTTTTCCCTGATTTTATTCAGTAAACTTTGCAAACCAACATGACAATTTTGCATATGAAAATGATTTACAATTTTTATAGTAACAGGATGCTTCGAAGGTAACAGGACAGGATATAGAAAATCATGTGAATCATCACGTTCTGTAATTTTTGTTCTAATCCTGATAATTCCTCTGTTGATAGGGCATAAACTGAGGATCTTTCTATCTTCAGTACCATCGAATGGTTCATTCTGTATCATTCTGAGCAGCACCGTTTCTGCTTTTTCAATTTCTTCAGAAGTAAGACTTTCTTCCCTTCTAGAAGTGGAATTTCGACAATTGAATGTGAATCTAATTAACCAAGCAATCACATTCAAATTTTTCTGATATTTCGAGAAATATTGATAAAATGTGGAAAAATCATTCGAAATATTTATGAAAGATACAACGTTCTTTCTCTTTTCCTCAACTATTTCAGTTTCATTCACTTCAAATTTCTGTACTGGCCAGTCGTTTCGGTTATTCAACCAAACTGGTCCCTCCCACCATCTTGATTTCAATAGTTGATTCGGTAAACATCCTCTAGATGGGAGGTCAGCTGGATTCAAATGACCAGGTACATGAAACCAGCAATCTTTTGAAGTGGAATGTCGAATTTCCTGAATTCTGTTCCATACGAATGGTTTCCAAATATCATCTCGTCTAATCCAGGACAGAACAGTTGTTGAATCGGTCCAACAATATTTTTCCAAATCACAATTTTCCATACTTTCTAGAACAGAATTCAACAGTCTTACACCTATGGTGGCCCCCAACAGTTCAAGTTTAGGGATTGTCAACTTTTTCATTGGTGTTATTCTGTTTTTAGCTTGAACTAGCTGAATTAACATTTTCATCTTGTTAGCAGAAATTACCAACCCCATGTATTTCGAACTGTGAATCCGTCTAAGTCAATTATTCACTATGAAAATTCACAAAACTCGCTTTTTCTCCGAAACTACCAATTTAAGGCTTAAAATAAACGAAAAAATTCCTCCAATGTAAACCCGTGTCGATTCCTCACATTTTCTAACATATACCAAAATTTGAGTGCCTTACGTGCAGAATTTACCACCCTCATACTAACCCCTCTACCTAATCAACGAATTCTATATCTAACCAACATTCGTTTCTATAACTCTGCTTACGTTCACTGTACTCTTATCGAGAAAATGAAAACTAGGATTTTATGACAGAATAAAAAGCAACCTAAAGTAGCCCCCAGTGTATTTGTCACATTCTTTTATACTATATTAGACACCGTACAAGAATAATTGAATAAATATTGAATAATTCACATCCACATAATGGATTCCTGGAACACAAAGAAGCGCAAGGCGAAAACCTCCAACTAGAGAGAGTATATCATAATATTTCTCAATATTTTTATTTAAGTTTTGTCATGTATGTTCGTATTTGTATTTAAAACATGAAATTTATATAATAAACAAATTAAAAATTAATAAGTAAGTATATTTCTCAATGAAATATTTAACTCTTTTCAAAGAGTTTAAAATAGTTCACAGGCAACAACAATTGAAATAAATATATATACATATATATATATATATATATATATATATATATATATATATATATATATATATATATATATATATATATATATATATATATATATATATATATATATATATATATATATATATATATATATATATATATATATATATATATATATATATATATATATATATATATTTATATATATTTATATATATATATGTCCGAAAATTAATTAAAATTTACTATTACCGTGAACTACTCGTTCTAGATAAAAAATAGAATAAATTGAAAAAAAACATCTCTCCAAAGATGCTTCTCTAATATAATTATATCAAAACAATTTCATCTTGTTAGCAAAAATCACCAACCTCATGTACTTCGAACCGTGAATCCGTCTGAGTCAATCGTTCACTATGAAAATTCATAAACTCGCTAAATACCAAATTAAGGCTGAAAATAAACGAAAAAATACCCCCAAGGTAACACGTTTTTTCTAATATATACCAAAGTTTGATTGTCCTACTTGCAGAATTTACCACCCTCATTGATCCTATTCTCTACTCCTGCCTTATAGTCCACCTAATTAGGAAAATCAGAGGAAATAAAAAAACTAGATCCAATTTTTTCAGAAGTGTGAAGGGAGTGGTTCCCTGAACAAGGGAAAATAAAGTCCCTCTAAATCCCATTGCCGCTAGATGAGGGAGGGGGGTTTAAATGTTTCAGTTTTTCGCTTATAACTTGAAACGGTGCGTTGCAGTGAAACAGTTTTGCAGTAGAAAATGAAAGTTTATTAAGTTTGCTACAAGTTTAGTTATATACATTTTTTCAAAAAACTGGACCGTTTTCGTGCTACCGGCTCAGTAATCGTGGATACTTAAAAAAATTTCTCTCTTTTTTTTCGTATATTTTTGTCTTTTAGATACTTACTCGTTAATTCTAGCGAAGAATCGTTTTTATAAAATTTATACAGCATTAAATTCCCTACAAGAATATATATCCAACGTTAATTTATATAGAACGCCTCGCAGTTTTCAGTACTTTTAAGATTTCAACGAAAATCTTAATGTCTCAAATAAAATAAATAATAGTTTTGATTCATTTGATGGCCTATTTCTCTACATATGTTCATTTATCTGGTTTACACAAAAGTACAAGATCTTATATATTATATAATCATTTATCTATAGCAGTGGTCCTTAACAGGTGGTCAACGGGACCACTGGTGGTCCCTGGGAGCACCTGAAGTGGTCCGCGAAGGCATCCTAAAAATGTTGAATAACTCATATAACTGAATAAGTCGCGTTCGGTCATTTCAGTCCCTTCACTCTACTTATCTTTTAAATATATGCAGTCCTTGTTTTGTAATGCAATGTGATGCATCTGTCGACGTTTCACAATGCTGTAAATTACTTGTGTTTGCTCGATTTCTGCATGACAATAAAGCATTAAAGGAGGAGTAACTGTTTTCCAAATGACTGGAAACGACGCAAGGTGTTTGATGTTATGGATGAAATAAGTCTATATTTTGAGGAATATCGTCTTCAGTGGCAAAAACTTGCGGGTGTTTGTTCGGATGATGCTCCAGTAATGCTTGGTTTTCACTCTGGTCTTGCTGCATTGATGAAAATGAAAAATCATCTGCAAGATCAACACATTGCGTTATACGTCGCCAAGTATCGGCTGCCAAAACCCTACCAGAATGCTTGGCTATTGCGTTGAAAACAGTTATAAAAATTTTTAACTCCATCGAAAGCACTGCTCTGGATACTCATCAACAATTATGCTGATATTAATTCTGAACACTAAAGTCTTCTTTTCCACGCAGAGTTGTATTGGCTTTCCAAAGGAAATATGCATTCAAGATTGTATAAACTGAGGGAAGTGAAAATATTTTTATCTCTTAAGGATAACAAAAAATTGCTGAATCAGTTCTGTTAGTGCAAATATCAAATAAGCTTTCTCAAGCTTATTTATCTATTTATTTTTTATTTGTTTTAATGATTCGATCGCGTGGAGTCATTAGCGGACAAGTTTCACGGCATTGGCAATATATTAGCAAATGAAGGTAAAATCAATGCGTTTATCACTAAAATCGAGTTATGGATCAACACGATCAAAAGTGACAATTTGTCTGCGGCGTTTGATAATCAGTATCAAATAATTGGGGAACACAACGCCAAAGAAAAAGATGACATGATACTCTATCTAACAAATTTGAAAAGTGAATTCAGTCATTATTTTCTGGACTGCGAGGACAACAGGTATTCAGAAACTGGTTCGCAATCCTTCCATTCTCAGAGTTTTCGAGGTTCTTGATGAAATTGAAGAAAAATTGATGATAATGTAACACGATGAACAAATTGAAATATATATTCGATGCAAAAAAAATCTTGGAGGTTTTTCTACCAAATATTAAAGATATACGTTATTTGACTTAATTTTCATCCACAAATTTATATAAGCAGGGCTGTTAGACGCATTTGATAATGAAAAATAACCACCGAAATCTTTCCGACATGTGTTTGGCTTTCAGTAGCACTGAACAAAAGATTCAAAAGTTAGTTAAGATTATCCAATAATAAAAATCTCATTGAAATAATATATTCACATCTCTAACATGAAATTTACTTTCAAATGATTGAAATAAAACATTATCAGTGTTTCATTCATTAATAGATGGAACAATCGTTTATTTTTTTCAACTTGTTGGGTTAATATTTCTTTCAAAAAGTTGGTGGTCCGCGACGATGACAAATTTTGTTAAATAGTCCCTCATTATGAAAAGGTTAAGAACCACTGATCTATAGAATATATTTTGTGAATATATATTTGTAAAAGTTGTGTGGTCCTGGTTAATGAAATTTCTAAGGCCTAATTCAAAAGACTTCAATTTTATGGTACACAAAAATATTGAAATAGACACAAGTAAAATGGAATTATAATTATTATTATGTTTTAATGATTGATGATTAGTCTCGTCGACAATATCCTCGTCGATGTCTTCCAAGAGGAGAGACGGGCAGTTTAGGCAGTCACATTCACATCCACAAACAGAAGAGCAGTGGATGCCTGCCTTCCTACAACCACATCTGTTATTGCATCCCGTAGCACAGTGGAAAAATATTGCATTTGAAAAGTGGTCTGGCGCAGGAGGTTCGGAGGATTTGATGGGAGTGAGGATTCCATGTTCATCTCTATCCCAACCCCATAATTGTGGGTCGATGGTGGTTTCACCCAGCCAAATTTGGGTTTAAAGGAGTACCTTAAGAGCGTGCTGTGCAGCAGCTGCTTTTTTTGTTGGCACAGAAGCCAAATTAACTTTCACCTTCGTTGACGATTTAACGTAGCAGCTGTAGCAGTGTTCATTTATATCCTCTTGGTTGGGTGGGGCGTTATAAAGGATAAGTAACATAGCTTCTCCTGCTTGGGCCACTTGCTATTTGGTGAATGAAGGACTGCTTTATACCACACATACCGACACTTGCTGTCTAATCTCGAAAGCATTTCATTTCATACGTATTCTCCGACCACCCGCAAATTAATATTTGTTACTCTTAATTTATTGTTTTTGGTGGTCACTAACAGTTATTTAGTGAAACTTCGATTGAATATCATAAGAATCATATTATATTGTTTTTGTCATGCCGTAATATTGTATTGTTATTTTACTGTGAGTCGGAACGTGTTAGAAGCTGTTCGGATGCAGAGAATTCAATACTGTACAAGTTTTATTGTGATGACATTCCCGTAAAATGAACCAGTGAAGATCTAGAAGACAAAAATATATAAAAAAGAAGAGTTAAAACCAATTTACTCAAAAAATATTACCACCTTTCCGGAGCTAGTAGCATGTTTAGTTTTTCGAAAAAATGTAAGTTACCAAACCTGTAGAAAATTAAATGATTGAACACCGCTTCAGGTGCTTCGTTGAATTGTCAACATAGGTGAATGCCAATTTGGCTTCTCAGCCACCAACGAAAGCAGCTGCTGCACAGCACACTCAAAGGGTATTCCTTCAAACCCAAATTAGGCTAGGTGATACCACCAATTTCTGACTAATATGGGATTGGGTTAGGGATGAACATGGAATCCTCACTCCCGTCATATCCTCCTAATCTCCTACACCAGACCACATTTTGAATTCAAAATTTGGCCGCTGTGCTATATGCTACAATAACAGGTGTAGTTGTGGGAAGGCAGTCATACTCTGCTCTTCTGTTTGTGGATGTGAAGGTGTCGGCCTAAACTGCCCTCCTGTCCTCGAGGAAGACATCGAACCTATTCATCAGAAGTCCAACACTATCAAGCTTAAGAAAAAATGTTAAATTGAAAAATCGAGCGCAAGGATCGAACCCAGTATATCTATACTAGGAGTTCAACACTTTGTTCACTGCTCTACCAAGCTTTAAAAAAAAAAATTTCAAAATTAAAAAATCCAGCTCGTGGATTGAACCTATTATAGTAGGAGTCCATCGTGTTCACTGCTCTTTTAAAAAATTCAAATTATAATAATTATATTTTCAAGCTAAAGACAACCAATATGATATCATCGAAGTAGGGTGATTTTATCTGAGTTCGGTTTATACATTTTTCAATCGCCGAATATTGCGATGTTATATTCAAACTATTATTTATTTAAAAGTGTCTCGCATAATTGATATTATTTTTGCTTCGTTAATTTTTTGATATCTTGAATAGTTAGCATGTTAAAATACATATGGGGGCCCAGAGGACTCAAACTATTTGACATAATGGAATGGAGGCTCCTTCGGAGACTCGTGTGGGGGGACATCTACGGAGAGAATACTAAAAGTAATTTTAGTATTTATTCAGGATATCTTTACATAATACAGTTATTCACTTATGTATAATATACAGAAAATTGGTCCCTTGTCTTGATAATATAGGGTTTGATGCATTACATGTGTGCAATTACGAATTCTTATCCTCAACTTGTAGTTGCCTGATTACATGTTAGGCCCTTTGACTACAAAAAAAAATTCAATTCTATCAATTATATATGTGTTTCTGATGATGGCTTTAAACAGAATGGAATATTATTGAATATTGAACAGAAAAATTAATTAGTTCATAACAATCGATAGATAAATGACATTAGATAACTGACAGAAAAAATAACAGGGTTCAAATACCCTCCATATAACTATGAGAGAAAAATTTATTTAACATTTAAGACACATTCATTAGACCTTTGACCTGTCCGTAATCACAGTAGTGATATTTCGATATATATAAAAAATAACTATTATTACTTCCTCATTAAAATGTTATTTTCCAAGCTTCTCATCAATAACTCGGTATAAGTAATTCATAAATATTCGAAGCGGTACATTATGTGAATTGACCTAATTGACGGACTGATTACGATGCAAAAAACTTGTCGCTGCACGTTGGAAGCTATTCATTAGGTATATCTAGTGCAATGAACTGAAATATCTTTATTTCATTGTCATTCTAACATTCGTAGATGACTGACTGAGTTAAATTCAATTAATATAATCAGAGACTCTTTGAGTAATAATTGTTAAAAATAATTCACAATCAGTTTGTGTGAAGTGTGTGAAATAATTTTGCAAACCAAATAAACTTCAAGAATAAGTTCTCCTTATTACAACCGGAGTTCCCGTGTTTATCAAGTGAGTACATATTATTTTTTAATAGATTCAGAAATTGAAATTGTAGTTACTAGATAATTTTTGGTGGATTTAATCGATTATTTTCTTCTGATAAATTCAGACATGACCAACAATTTTCAAATATTCGTGTTTTTTTTATGTAGTATTCTTTCATTCATCCACATTATTATTTGAAGAAAGTCATACTAAAAATATTTCTTTTACGCAGATTTCACTGATCATTCGACGAACTACCGAATTCCATATAATTCGTACAGCTCAACAATTTATAGTTCCATCAAGTGAGTACATATCTTTTAATACATTTAGAATTGGAAATTGTATATACTATAGCGAGAGCGAGACAGTCGTCTATCAGGGACACTGTTGCTAGACGTAATAAATAATCTTTAATCTAATTAGCTGACCCAATTTTGAACAGAAATGAAATATAGTATTTATCACGTCTGACAACCTGAAGATAATTTTTGTTGGATTTAATCTATTCAAATCGATTATTTTCTTCTGAGAAATTGATTTTAGATAGTTTGTGTAACTCATAAATTATTGGAGATTCATCGTTACGCTAGCTCCCAAACTCCCAAACACTTATAGATAATTAAGTGTAGATACTTCCTCAAGTATTCATTCAACTATTGATATTGTATACCGAAGGTAAATTATTTATTTTTTCTTGTAGTTGAGTGTAATTTTGTACATCACAAAGTCGTAAAACAAAGTAACATTTTTCAAGTATCATATTCTAAATGATTTTTTGTATTTATTTTTATTAAATTAGATAATTTAAGTACAAGAAAAACTAGAATGTTATATACGTAAGAAAATCTATTTCATGTTCATAGGTATAAAATTAAATTATATTAATATAAGCATTATACATACTCACTGGAAATAGCTTTTCTATACTAGTATAACAATATGCTATTTCTGTGTACATATTCAACAAAAGTTAACTGATATTTTTTTAGTGTAGTATTCTTTCATTCACCTACATTATTCTGTGAAGAAATTCAGACTATAATTATATTCTTTTTCACAGATTTCACTCTAATCATTCAACAACCACCAAAATACACCTATTTCAGTCAGCTTTACAATTTAAAGTAAGTATGTTTTTTAATGTTTTGCTTAATATTTCGGCTCATATACAGGGTGTTCCCTTTCTAAGTGAAAGTCTGAGCAATACAAAGTGTACTTTTCTTCACATATTCAGGGATGAAATTTTGTTCACAATTTTTGAAAATGTAGGAAACAGTGTTGCCCGATGTACTAAATAATCTTTAATCTAATAAGCTAAATCAATTTTCAACAAAAATGAGATAAATCATTTATCACGTCTGACAACCTAAAGATAATTTTTTGGTGATTTTATCTATTCAAATCGATTATTTCTTTTTGAGAAATTCAGACTTGGGCAATAATTTTCTTAATATTCATGTTGTTTTTATATCAGTGTTAAAATTCATAAATATTTACTATGTTATGGGCAGGATATCTATGCATACTTTTAATTGAACTATATTCAAGTTTTTAACCTCATATGAATCAATATACAGTAAATAACAATACTGCTTCATTGTAAGTTACAATTTCTGAACAGAGTACAACACCAGTTCAACGACCTGACCTTGATTTCAACACTACTATCTCAAGTTATTCCGAGCTATTACTGCGGAGGTTCAGTCTTACGCTAGCTCCCAACACTTATAGATAATTAAGTGTAGATACTTCCTCAAGTATTCATTCAACTATTAAAATTGTATACCGAAGGTAAAGAATTTATTTTTTCTTGTAGTTGAGTGTAATTTTGTACATCATAAAGTCGTAAAATAAAGTACCTAACATTTTTCCAGTACCATATTCTAAATTTTTTTTTTTGTATTTATTTCATTAAATGAGATAATTTAAGTACAAGAAAAACTAGCATGTTATACACGTAAAAAATTATATTATTATAAATATTATAGATACTCACTGGAAATATCTTTTGTATACTAGTATAACAAAATACTATATCTGTGTACATATTCAACAAAAGTTAATTGATGTTTTTTTTTTGTTTTGCAGCAAAACTTCGTCAACCATGAGTATAATGAAGATTTCTGATAATGCTGTCAAAACTTTGAAGCAAGTTTGAAATTATTAAGAACTGTGGAAGAAGTTGGTAGATGGTTGAAGTTTATAAATAAAATCATATTTGGAATCACTAAATATACAAGGGGTAAGAATTTTTCTCATTCTCAAAATAGTTTCGACAAACTTGAGGCTAATTTATCAATCCTCAAGACCTACAGAGAAAATATCAAGCACATACGTCATTCAAATTTCAAAAAGGGTTCTGGTTTGGGTAGGCAATCCAAACGTTTAATTTGGAGGGATGTTGATTCAGCTTTTAAAAGTAGAATGCGTACAGGGGTGATTATCAATAATACAATCAAAGATCCCGAAGAGTTCCTTAGTAAAACTTTTAGAATTTTCAATAATAAAATGAAATCAGCTCTGCAAACTTCAATTTTAAAAGTTAACGTAATTTTGAGTTGTAATTACATCAAACCTGATACAAGAGAGGAAAGTATTAAAACATTTTGCACTGAAAGTTTTGTTGTTGATCTCTCCGATGAATTAAAAGAATTGTATAACACTAAATTTCGAGCTGTCATTCTTAGGAAAATGGATGAGTTTCAGGAGCGTGATAGTGGTTGGCCTCTCTTACAGATTCTTAACCTCAAAGTTAATATAAATGAATACAGACCAATAACAATAGGTAATTCTACGTATGTTGACCTACCTATGTTTATTCAAAATAAAAAGGCTGTAGTAAATGTTAAGAATAATGACTCTCATTTTTGAGCAGTCATGTCATGTTTAAGACCTGCTGAGAAGAATATTGATAGAACTTCTTCATACCCATCACCTAGCTCTATTTTGAAATATGATGGTATAACTTTTCCGATGACTCTAGACCAAATTCCTAAGTTTGAAAAACTCAATTATTTAGCAATTAACGTGTACGCGATTGAGAAGAAAACAGTGGTTCCAATATTTTTGAGCGGGAATAAAAATAAAAAATGTATACATTTATTGATGGTAAAAACTGAAAAAAATTATAGCGATTTTATGATGCAAACTGACAATTTTGAAGAAAAATTCGTTTATCATTTTACTTGGATAAAAAACATGTCACGTCTACTTTCATCTCAAAATTCAAAGCATCATAGACATTATTTTTGTGATATATGCCTTAATCATTTTGCAACTGAAAATTCATTAGAAAAACACAAAACTTATTGTGATGGTCTAAAAAAATGCAAAGTATCATGCCCGCCAGAAGGTGTTGATTATATAGAGTTTAAAAATTTTTCATATAAAGAAAAGGTTCCATTCATAGTTTACGCTGATATTGAATGTCTTTTGGTTGAATCAGAGGAGAAAATATCTGAAAAAACTGGGATTTATCAAAAACACATTCCTTACAGTATAGCTTATTATCTACATTGTAGTTTCGATGACTCAATCTCCTATTATAAGTCATATACAGGGCAAGATTGTCAGTCTTGGTTCATGAAAGAGCTTTCTCAACTGGCTGAAGATATGGAACCCTGTTTTCTTCATAACGTCCCTATGAATAAATTATCGAAAGAAGAATGGAGTTCATTTTACAAGTCAGAAAAGTGTCATGTCTGTGAAAAGCCATTTAATCCTACAGATATCAGAGTTAAAGATCACTGTCATTTCACAGGGCGTAATCGGGTTCCTGCACATCAAGACTGTAATTTGAATTACAAAAACAGACATAATGTAGCTGTGGTCCTGCATAACCTTAGTGGATATGATTCACACTTCATAATAAAAAATCTTGTGTCAGATATCGATGGTAGAGTTGATGTTCTACCGATCCATAAAGATCGATACATAGGTTTTACGAAACATCTAGCAGATTCATTCATTTCCTTCAGATTTATAGACTCATTTAGATTTATGTCAACAAGTATAGAGAAATTAGCGCCTTTTTTGAAACCTGAACAGAAAAAAATTGTTAGGAATCATTATCAAGATGACGAACAGTTTCAGTTATTGAACAGAAAAGGGATTTTTCCGTATGACTACATGAATTCATGGGACAGACTTGACGATACAGCACTTTCATCAAAAGAACAATTCTACAATAAACTGACTGACACAAACATTTCAGACGAAGACTATAAATATGCTTTGAAAGTATGGGACTCTTTTAACTTGGAAAATATGCGTGAATACAGTGATCTTTACCTCAAAACTGATGTTTTGCTACTAGCAGACGTTTTTGAAAACTTTAGACACGATTGTATGAACACCTATTCACTCGATCCGGCTCATTATTATTCCCTACCTGGTTACACATGGGATGCTATGTTGAAATATACAGGTGAAAAATTAAAATTGTTGAAGGATATCAACAAGATCATGTTCATCGAGAGAGGGTTGCGAGGGGGTATATCTCAATGTTGTAACCGGTACGGAAAGGCTAATAATAAATATATGGGAGAACAATATAATCCTAATGAACCAGAGTCCTATTTGATGTATTTCGACGTAGTGAACTTATACGGCGCTGCCATGCAGAACTATCTACCCTATGATAATTTTGAATGGACAGACGATCATCCAACAGACCCATCCTTGATTCCTGACAACTCAGACGTGGGATATTTTTATGAAGTTGATTTAGACTACCCCCTAGATTTACACGAATCACATAAAGATCTCCCATTTTGCCCCGAGAAAATGATACCCCCGTTATCCAAAAATAAACAACAAAAATTACTGACAACTCTGTATCCAAAAAATAACTATGTGGTTCATTATAGATATCTGAAATAATGTGTGCAAGCTGGTTTGAAAATAAGAAAAATTCATAGAGTACTGCGTTTCAGTCAAAAACCTTGGTTGAAACCATATATAGATCTAAATTCAAAATTACGAGCTGAAAGTAAGAATGAATTCGAAAAAAATATGTATAAATTGATGAATAACGCGGTATTTGGCAAAAATTCAGAGAATATTAGAAAATATAAAATCATCAAAATTGTTAATAGTTGGGAGGGTAGATATGGTGCTAAAAATTTGATAGCTCTACCAAACTTCCACAGTTCTGTTATCATAGACGACATTGTTATAATTGAACTCAAGAAAACTCAGTTATTATTCAACAAACCTATATACGTTGGTTTTTCGATTTTAGATATTTCAAAAACTTACCTTTACGATTTTCATTACAATTTTATCAAAACAAAATTCAATGATGGCAACATCAAGCTTCTTTATACAGACACTGACAGTTTGATATACCATTTCAAGTATCAGAACATCTACGAGATCATGAGGGATAATGTGTAAAAATTTGATACGTCAGACTATGGTGAAAATAACGTTTTCGGTATTCCACCAAGAAACAAGAAGGTAATTAAACTAATGAAAGATGAAAATGAAGGCAGAATCATGGTGGAGTTCATTGGATTAAGGTCGAACATATCAACATACACCACCGACACAGTACCCTATGGATATCAATACCATACATAGGTCGAGCAGTGATGTGAAATACAAGATCTCAAAATTTTATACAACTGAACTTTAAAGCCAATTATATATATATATATATATATATATATATATATATATATATATATATATATATATATATATATATATATATATATATACACACAAAAAGTTCATATTTCTACGCTTTAATTTTATATTAAATGAGATATTCAACTGAATATTCTATTAAATTAAACAATTTCCACATAATATTCAATCGAAAATGTAAATTTGAATAATTTTCATGTATAAGATAGTATATTTTCTGATTAATTTTTATGTTTAACAAGTCTTTGATATACATGATTACTTTAAAATTTCGAAGATTCAAACGAAAAGATTTATCGATCATGAAGTTAGTAATATTCATTATTAATTTACACCAGAGAGAGAGAGAGAGAGAGAGAGAGGAAGAGAGAGCTTTATATAATAGAAATTTTTTCAACCTTATGTATATGGATTTGTATAGCTATGTTAACAGAATTAAATTATTTCATTTGAACGTTATGTATATGATGTTGTTTTCTATATAAGTAGAATAAAATTATTTCGCTTTAACTACATAATGCTTTGCATATATATATATATATATATATATATATATATATATATATATATATATATATATATATATATATATATATATATATATATATATATATATATATATTTATATATATATATATATATATATATATATATATATTTATATATATATATATATATATCTATTATATTGACGTAATAAAATGATTATGAACTATTTTGTTTTTTATTTCTCATATAGATCTGATATGATACAAAGGTTTTACTCCCTTCATTTTGAACGAAATCATCGTAAAACATGTACAGAATAAATTAAATTATAGATGAAGTACTTATCTAATGATTGAATCTTGAATATATGTATGTTATTTCATACAATATGTTTTTCATTAAATATTTTTAATGTACTATACTTGAATATAAATAACTTTATCAATTCACATAAGTGTCAATTATAAGGAATTCAAACCGATGTATTGTTGGTAATTAATAGTCATCTGAACATATAACGTAATCTTGTGAAAAAAGAGTTTCATCCCCGAATTAAATCACCTTCTCTATTTTACTGATAGATATTCCAACAAACCCTTACGTTGTAGAACCAACACGTTGTAGAACCAACACGTTGTAGAACCAACACGTTGCAGAACCAACACGTTGTAGAACCAACACGTTGTAGATTCATCACGTTGTAGAACCAACACGTTGTAGAATCAACACGTTGTAGAACCTAACTCTCACGTTGTAGAACCCAACCCTCACGTTGTAGAACTCTACTTTCACGTTCTAGAACCAAGACGTTGTAGAACCCAACCCCAACGTTGTAGAACCCAACCCTCACGTTGTAGAACCAACATGTCGTTGGAAAACAGATAATGTTCTCTCTAATAACAATGAAATAAAGGTAATTGGATATCCAATTCTCCGAAGATGGCTCCCACACGAGTCTCCGAAGCCCTTATTCCATTATATCAAATAATTTCAGTCCTCTGGGCCCCCATATGTATTTTAACATGTTAACTATTCAAGATATCAAAAAATTAACGAAGCAAAAATAATATCAATTATGCGAGACACTTTTAAATAAATAATAGTTTGAATATAACATCGCAATATTCGGCGATTGAAAAATGTATAAACCGAACTCAGATAAAATCACCCTACTTCGATGATATCATATTGGTTGTCTTTAGCTTGAAAATATAATTATTATAATTTGAATTTTTTAAAAGAGCAGTGAACACGATGAACTTCTACTATAATAGGTTCAATCCTCGAGCTGGATTTTTTAATTTTGAATTTTTTTTTTCAAAGCTTGGTAGAGCAGTGAACATAGTGTTGAACTCCTAGTATAGATATACTGGGTTCGATCCTTGCGCTCGATTTTTTAATATAACATTTTTTTTCAAGCTTGATAGTGTTGGACTTCTGATAAATAGTTTCGAATTTTTTTTAACTTGGTAGAGCCATGGACTCCTAATATAGATATACTGGGTTCAATTCTACATTCAGTATGATTTTTTTTTAAGATTGATAGTGTTGGACTTCTGATATAGGGGTTCGATCCTCGCCTTGGATTTTTAATTTGAAATTTTTTTTTTAACTTGGTAGAGCCATGGACTCCTAATATGACAGGTTCAATTCTACATGTGGATTTCTTCATTATGAATTTTTTTTTAAGCTTGATAGTGTTGGACTTCTGATAAATAGGTTCGATCCTCGCGCTGGAGTTTTTAATTTGAAAAATTTTTTAAGCTTGTGTGACAAAGTGTTTAACTCCTCAAATATAGATATACTGGGTTCAATTATACATGGGGATTTCTTTAGTATGAATTTTTTTTAAGCTTGGTAGTGTTGGACTTCTGATATATAGGTTCGATCCTCGCGTTGGATTTTTCAATTTGATTTTTTTTTGACTATGGGCTCCTAATAGGTTCAAACCCCGAGCTCGATTTCTTCAATTTTGATTTTTTTTAAATCAACTTATATTCCTGAACCGTGATCTGTAAGTCAGCTAACGAAAAATAAAACATTAAAATTTATATAAGTGTCTCAAAGGCCCTCATATATTCCTATATATCGAACTCAGTCCTCTGAGCCTGTCCGAAGACACCTGGAGGCCGCATTTACCATTTCAGTCCTCTAGGCCCCCATGGTTATTCTCATAGCCTCACGGATCCACCAACTTGGATTTAAAACATAGAATTGCCAAATGTCATTTGAATCATAGATATCTTAGAGCATACATCTATCATCCCATCTGTCATTTGTAACTGTAAAACGTCATCGTAAATCATAGATATCTTACAGCATAGAACTGTCATTCGAAACTTCAAATGTCACCTTGGATCATAAATATCTTAGAGCATAGAACTGTCATCCCATCTGTCATTCGTTACGGTCAAATGTCATCTTGAACCATAGATATCTCAGAGCATAGAAATGTCATACGTCAAACATTCAAATTTGAATGCTATTGAAACGCTTTCTGTTGGCTAGATTCTGAATGATGAGAATATAATGATCTGTCATCTTGAAACGCCATCTGGTGGTCAGGTTCCTAATGACGATAATGCAGTGATCTGTAAGAACGCCCTCTGGTGGCCAGGTTCTTAATTACGATAATACAGTGGTCCGCCATCTTGGAACGCCATCTGTTGGTCAAGTTCCAAATTACGATAATACCGTGGTCCGCCATCTTGAAATACCATCTTGGAACGCCATCTGTTGGTCAAGTTCCGAATTACGATAATACTGTGGTCCGCCATCTTGAAACGCCATCTTGGAACGCCATCTGTTGGTCAAGTTCCAAATTACGATAATACTGTGGTTAGCCATCTTGAAACGCCATCTTGGAACGCCATCTGTTGGCCAGGTTCTGAATTACGGGATACCGTGGTCAGCCATATTGGAAAATAGCCGCCATCCGCAAAATGGCCGACTTCCCGATCATAGCCACGCCCCGAAGTCGCGCATGCGCAGAACTGACATTTCGGACATTTGAGTGCCCTACGTGCAGAATTTACCACCCTCATACTAACCCCTCTACCTTATCGACGAATTGTATAAATATACAATTCGTTGATGCTGGTGAAAACACCAGCATTCCTTTCTATAACTCTGCTCATGTTCACTGTACTCTCATCGAGGAAATGATAACCAGGATATTATGAAAGAAAAAAAACTATCCTACAGTAGCCCCAGTGTATTTGTCACATTCTTTTATACTATATAAGACAAAGAATTATTTACAAAACCCTGGTAAACGTTGTAGTGCGAGCTCAAAATTTCGTCGAAGTCCGAAAATTCATTAAATCTACTATAACCGTAAACTACTCGTTTACTCGTTCTAGATAAAAAATAAATCTGAATGAAAAAAAAACATCTCACTAAAGTAACTGCTTCTCTAATTTAACGTTTCACTATAATATTTAATCAAAACAATTTCATCTTGTTAGCAGAAATAACCAACCTCATGTACTTCGAACCGTGAAGCCGTCTATGTCAATCTGTCGCTATGAAAATTCACAAAACTCGCTTTTTCTGTGAATATACGAAAGGATACCCCCAAAGTAACCCTCTGTCGATTCCACACCTTTTCTAACATATACCAATGTTTGAGTGTCCTACGTGCAGAATTTACCACCCTCATTCATTTTATATCCTACTTCTGCCTCATACAACATGTACTTTATATTTAACCATCATTCGCTTCTTAAATTTCAGTTTACACTGTTGTACTACTTACGTTTATTTTTAGCCTAAAATTGGTAGTCTCGGAGAAAAAGCGAGTTTTGTGAATTTTCATAGTGAATAGAAATTCACGGTTCTGAATACATGAGGTTGGTAATTTCTGCTAACAAGATGAGAATGTTTCAAACAATAACTTTGTTAAGATGTTTTCTTTTCATTTCATATAATTTTTTATCTTGAACGAGTAGCGTTGTTCTGCATATATATATATATATATATATATATATATATATATATATATATATATATATATATATATATAAATATATATATATATATATATATATATATATATATATATATATATATATAATATATATATACTATATATATATATATATATATATAATATATATATATATATATACTATATATATATATATATAAACATTATATATATATATATATATATATATATATATATACATATATATATATATATATATATATATATATATATATATATATATATATATATATATATATATATACATACATATATATATATATATATATATATATATATATATATATATATATATATATATATTCATTCGATTTGTTGTTGCCTGTGAACTGTTTCTAACTTTTTGATGAAAGTTACATATTTCTTTGAGAAATATACTCACTCATTGATTTTTTGATTGTTTGTTATATAAATTTTATGTTTTAAATACATATACGATAAAACTTGAATAAAAATATTGAAAAATATTGTGATAATCTCTCTCTATTTGCAGGTTTTCTTTTTTTTCCGGAAATTCATTATGTGGATGTGAATTATTTAATAAGTATTCAAATAACTCGAGTAGGGTGTCTAATATAGTATGAAAAAATGTGACAAATACACCGGGGGCTATTTTAGGGTGCTTTTTTTCTGTCATAAAATCCTAGTTTTCATTTTCTCGATAAGAGTACAGTGAACGTGAGCAGAGTTATAGAAACGAATGCAGGTGAAATATAGAATTCGTTGATTAGGTACGAAGTTAGTATGAGGGTGGTAAATTCTGCACGTAAGGCACTCAAATTTTGGTTTATGTTGGAAAATGTGAGAAATCGACAGGGGATTACTTTGGGGGGATTTTTTCGTTTATTTTTGGCATAAAATTGGTAGTTTCGGAGCAACTAGACGGATTCTATCATGAGGTTGGTAATTTCTGCTAATAAGTAAAAATGGTTTGATATAATATTATAGTAAGACGTGAAATTAGAGAAACAATTACTTTGGTGTGATTTTTTTTTCATTTCATTTTATTTTAAATTTAAAACGCGTAATGTTGTTATTTCAGGAAAAAATAGGGGTATTTAGACTCTTTTGAATATCAATTTTACTCTTTTATTGTAGCCAAGCTTCCTCAATAATTTGTTGCTTCTTCAGGGCCTCTAAAATTACAAACGAGTAAAATTTACTATGGTGTTCTCAAAACGAAGACAATAAAAATTATATAAATTAGTTACTCACCAATAGTGAGGTTAAATCATTGGTTGTGTGATAAGTCATATATAAGATATAAGACAAAATACAATAAGCATTAAACTATCTAATTATTTAAGTTCTAATTTTATAACAAAATGAAACAATCCACTAATAGTTTACAGCTGAAAATAATGAAATATACCTACTGTCATTGATCACAGAATTTGTCTATCGTTTGTTTGGCCTCAATATCCCTCTATTCATCCAATGGACCGTCATTTCCACATTTATCTTTGATACTTGATGTAGAATTTAATAGAAGGATGGAATAAATACTACTCAATTTCTGTGTATTCGTTTTCTGTAATTATTTTCTTTTTTTAATATCTTCACATTCTCAAAATCTATTTGATGGTTAAAACTGTGTGCATGTGTAGCTAGGGCACATCTGTCCCTAAAGATGGTGATGTCACTTTTGTGTATTGCTAAACGATTTTTTACAAGTTGAGATGTGTGTCCTATGTATGTGCCTTCGCAGTCCATACATTTGATCTTATATACTACATTGCTGTTTAGTTTAGTTGAAATGTTATCTTTTAATCTTGAATATAGAGTTGCTATCGTTTTCTGATTGCAGGTGGCTATTTTCACATTGTTTGTTTTCAATAAAGATATTATTTTCGTAGTTAACTCTCTGTTGTAAGGTAGTGATCCATAATGTGTAAATCCTTCTTTCAGTTGTGTGTTGTCTGGATATGTAACATTTCTTCTATGCTCAATATTAGACGAATATATTATTTTCTTAAGCATCGTAGGTGGATACGAATTTTGACACAGTAACCGAAACAGATGGTCTAAACTACTATTTTGAAAATCATGATGACATATGTATCTAATTCTATTACTGCCACTTGGTCGCAGGTGAGACATGATGATGTCGTCTACAAAGTTTTTGATAAATGGTGGTTGAAACTTTAAGTTGGGGACGCATTCATCAAGTAGGTGGTCCATCACATATTGTGCCAAGATGGGACTTAATTTTGACCCCATTGCACAGCCTGAAGTCTGAAGGTAATATTTTCCCCCAAACATACAACAGTTGTTGTCTAGAATTAACTCAACCACTTGAAAGAATAAGGTTTGGTCAAGAGTAGTATGATTGTTGATAATGTGCCATTTTAGTCTGAGAACCTTCAAAATCTCACATTTAGTCAAATTACCAAATAGGTTTACCACATCCAAGGATGATATCACATAGTTTTTTGGTAATATGAAGTTATTTACTGTTTGTGCAAAGTGGAATGTGTCTTTGATGTAATACTTATTATTCGTGTCGTAGGCTCTCTTTAGGATGTCCGCTAACAATATTCATAAGGAGTTTGT